>JAMALN010000123.1:0-58841 GCA_023630115.1 Cutaneotrichosporon sp. PK4640
GAAGGAGCCCCTCGACGAGTGCCTCGACGAGGTCAAGAAGCTCGAGGCGGTCGTGCAGGCCTAGGTGCGCGGGTAGACGGTTGTGATGTACGATATGGCTTGGCACGTGAGCGCAGCGAGCGGTGCGGGGTGAGTGCGGAGTGAGTGAAGAGAGCGAGGAGGCAGGTTGGGGAACGGGCACTGACCTGCGCGACTGACTTCATGGACGGGTGACACACCGCTCATCGCACTCATCCTCATCTGTGACGACGTACATCGCACGGAGGAGGGAGGCACGGCCGACCGCCAGGCCGCCGCGGCCGCCCCCAGCTGCCATCACACGGGTGTGCACGATTGGGAAAGTGGTCGGTATTAGGTGCGTGCTGTCTGCAGCGGCCACCAAGCCGAGGGGTCGTGAGGCCCTGTCCGGGTTCGATTCTCCGGCGCCCGTAGCCTTTTGCCAAAGGCCAAAGGCGGGAGCATGTGCGCGTGAAGGAGGACAGACTGTGGGGAGGGCGAGATGAGGTCGGGTTGGTGGTGAGGGGCGAGGGGGTGTGGGGTGGTGGTGAGGGTGTGGCGGAGGAGAGTGGCAGAGTGGCCCTCATCGAGAGGGGCATCTCCTCGCAGCGACAACAGCGCCTTCCGCCTGACAAGTACACAACAATGCAGCAACAACAGCACTACAATACAAACTATAGACTAGTACCCATGAATCGATCCCACAATGAGCTCCGCCTGCCTCGCCGTCTCCTCGCGCGCCGCGGCCTTGCGCACCTCCTCGAGGAGGCTCTCCGCGTCCGCCTGCTGCTGCTCCTCCGCCTCGAGGAGGCTCTGCTCCGCCTCGTGGCCTTCCTCGTGGAGGACGTGGTGACCCGCCTGCCCCATCTCCTCCTCCTCGCGGGCGCGCTGCGCCTCCAGCACCTGCTGGATACTCTCCTCCATGAGGAGGCGTTCCTGCGCGGCCTCCGCCGCCGCCGCGAGAGCAGCCTCCTCCTGCGCCGCCTGGGCCTGTTCCTCGGCCTCGCGCTCGCGCGCGACCTTGAGTGCCAGCTCCATCTGCCGCGCGGCCTGGGCCTGCTCCTCCGCCTCGCGGGCGGCGTCGCGCACCACCGCGTCGACGCCGCGCGCGAGCGCCTCGAGCTTGGCCGAGTTCAGGCAGCCCAGGTTGACGCAGGACTCGGGGAGTAGGTGGATGTGCCGCTTGCTCGTTAGGGCGTCGAGCTGCGCCTGCGGGAGGAGAAGGGTACTGCTGTCAGCTAACGCCACGGTTGAGATAGCTCACATGTACATGCCCGAGGTGCGCTTTATGTGCGCCCAGTTGCCGGGCGTCTTGAACTTGTTCGTGAGGAGCTCGTACAGCTTGTCGCGGACACTCTTGAGGCGGCTGGCGAGCGCATTGATCTCGCCCAACCACACCTTGTAGAGGCGCGCATCGTTCCACACGGTGTGCGCGAGGCGCGCACCCCACGCTGGAGGGTGGTAGTACAGCGCGCGCGCGATGTTGCGGAGCTGCGAGTCGACGCGGTCACGATCACCCGTGCTCTTCGTAGCGACGCTCACGATGGCGGGCGAGTCGGCGTACAGCCCCATCGTCGAGTCGAAGCCCTGCACGAGCACGACAGGGAGGCCCTCGTGCACCATGAAGCGCAGCGGCTGCGCGTCGCGGTTCGTGTCCCCGCTCGAGAGGCCCTGGTTGGCCATGATCGCGAGCGGGATGAGGTGCTTCTCCTGCATCAGCTGGGTGAGCTGGCGCCACTGCTGAGCCGTGAGATCGGCGCCAGTGGGCAGACTCCCGCTGATGTGCAGGAGGACGGCGGAGCGCGGAGGCGCAGCCTGCAGGTCCTCGCGGAAGCCTTCCCAGTCGACCAGGCCAGTCTTGTGATCGAGAAAGCGGATCATCTTGACGTCCAGTCCTCCGTCGCGCAGCGCCGCAATGTCCTCTTCGGCTGCGGGGGTCTGGACGAGGACGGAGCGTATGCTCGCAGTTGCAGGGAAGCGGCTCAGGAAGATGGCCGCCATCCGCAGCCCGCCCGTCACGCTCATGGCCTGGATCGCTGCAATGCGCTTATTCTTGTACACAATGCTGTCCTCGCCGTACCCGAAGCGTGTGCCCAGCTCAAGGAACGGCGCGTACCCTTCGATCGGGAGTGTCTCGTTGAAAAGGTCGGGGGCCTCACGCAGCTTCTTCTCCGCATGCTTTATTGTCGGCGGACGGTACACGTTTCCGTGGTCGTCCCGGAAGCCGTGAACAGCAACGTTGAGCTTATTGGCAGCCTCGTCCGCGGCGTGTGCTTCCTCGATCTGCACAGTGCTGATGTCAGCTCAGCTAGCAGTTCGACAAGCTCACCTCTGCGCTTGGGCCAGCGGGATGGCAGACCATGTATCGCGCATGTCGGCGTAGCCAGTCTCGCCGCCTCTTCCCATACTCGCATTGGAGAGCTGGTGTCAGTAGGTATCGACATAGCGACTCTAATACCTACCTGGTGGAGCACGTCCATCAGCAGGGTGCTCTGCGCCTCCGGGGTGAGCGCGCTCATGTTGTTGCTGACGTCGGTCAGCTGTGCGAGCGCGTTCACCGCTTCTGGCTGCCCGTGGTTGGCCGCACGGGTCGCCTGCATGACAGTCTCCATGGCGACAGACGATGTCGCGCCCGACTCCATCTCACGCGCGGAGCGGATTAATGACTCGAGCGCCTGCACGCGGCGTGAAAGCTCAAAGTTGACCGGCACGTCCTGGTTGGGCCTGTTGTCAGCTGGATTCATGATCGCGCAGCTTACCGCATACGCTTGTTCTGCATCCCTGGCGGCAACTCCATCTGGCACATGCTGGGGACGCCGCGCTTGATACACCGGCTGCAGGGAATGTTACGGTCGCACTTAGGTCAGCTAGGTGGGAGCACAGTAGCTCACATGTTCTGTAGACGGAAGCAGGAGTCGCGTCAGTATCTTCTCCCAACACAAGCTTGGACATACGTTTCTGCTGTCAGCTTGACAAGTCAATCTTCAGCTCGACTCACCCTGCGATGGCACTCGGTGCAGCTCAAGACGGTACGGTTGCGGCGCCGCTTGAGCTTGCCGTTCTCGGTGTAGTACAGGCTATCTGGGTCGCGCCGCTCCGTGTCCGACTCGTCGGTGGAGCGCGCTCTCTCCGGGCGAAAGGTGTGGACAACCCGTCGGGGAGTGGGCTGCACTTGCTGGGGTGGAGGCGGGGGCGGGGCCACGGGGGCTGGTGCAGCGCTCTCGTGCTCCTCCTCTTCCTGGACCTGGCAGAACGTGTCGACAAACTCCTGGACCTCCTCGTTGGTGATCGCTTGCCCGATGAGGGCGGCGAAGTCCTGCCCCTCGTCGACGAGCTCTCCCGCGCCCTCCTCCTCGTCCTCCATGCGACTGAGCGCGGCGAGGTCCGCGAGCGTAGCGGGGTCGAGGGCCTCAAGCGGGACGTGCCCCTCGTGGTGCTCCTCATGGTGCTCGTGGCCGAGTTCCTCGTGCTCCTCGTGGTGCTCCACCATCTCGTCATCCTCTGGTGGAATGGCGCTCAGCGCAGCGGCGAGGTTGAGGTCGAGGCCGCCGGGGAGGACGTCGCCCTCGACCCCATCCGTCTCCTCGTGGGTCTCATGGGGTTGTTGTTGCTCGTTGTCGGCCGGTTGTGGGTCCGGGGGTGGGTCGCCCTCTGTATGCTCGGCGGGCGGGGGGTGGACCTCGATCTCTGGAAGATCGGGGGTGTCGCTCATAGCGCTAAAGTCCGATATCTCGGGATCCTCGGCAAAAGTGGTATGTATCGATAGCGCAGAGTTGAGATAGGGTGAAATGGGGCCTCTGAGGCGCTCGTGGTGTGGATGAGGGCCGTGGTCGCTGGTGAAAGGTGTTTGCTCGACGTTGGGGCTTGTTTTGGTCACCCTGCGATTTGGGCGGCAAACCTGGACCTGAGAGCGGGATCAGAATTTGATCCCGTCGCCACTCTCCACTTGATGACATCTTCGCCACGCGACGAGGCATCCAGGCACCAGACAGTCACCCGGCTCGGTTGACCGGCCAGCTCACCTCCGACATCCCGACCTTCCGTGGTTGCTGATGTGAGCACCGTCCTCGCCATCTCATCTCGCCCTCTCCCCCTCCCATGCTCTCAAGACCAGCCTTCCTTCGCCTGTCCACTAGAGCCCCGTCCCGCATCCCCAGACCCTCCTCCTTCCTCGCCCGCTCCTTCACCCCATCCGTCATGTCCGCGTTCGAGAAGCAGCCCGTGACCGAAGCGGCCAGTGTGCCGAACCCGCTCGGCGAGGGCAACTACATTAAGTGGGCCGCGTCACTAACCCTCTAACGACAGGACCGCAGGATGTCTGATTATCGGTGACGAGGTGCTGAACGGCAAGACCAAGGACACGAACAGCAAGTGAGCTTCGCGGTCTTGCCGACAAGCTGACATCAGCTTCTTCGCTCAGTTCTGCTTCGACCTCGGCATCGAGCTGTAAGTTAACTGTCATTTGATAAGCTGACAGCAGGAAGCGCATCGAGGTCATCGCCGACGACGAGGCGGAGATGTGAGCTTCTTGGTAGACTGTGGGAAGCTGACGCCAGTGTGGAGGCCGCGCGCCGCATGACTCAGAACTACGACTTTGTCGTGACCTCCGGCGGCATCGGGCCTACGCACGATGGTGAGCTCTCGGCCCTGTGCGAAGCTGACATCAGACATCACCTACGACTCGCTGGGCAAGGCGTTCAACCTCCCGCTCGAGCACGATCCCGAGACCATGCGCCGCATGGAGGTCATGACGACGGAGAAGCGCCGCGCCGAGCTCGCCGTCGCGTCCGAAGAAGAGAAGACTGCGCGGAACCGCATGGCGCTCTTCCCGATTGCGAAGGGCGGCCATGGTGGCGACGGGCAGGGCGGTAACCGCTCCGAGATCCTGTTCGTGTGCGACGACCGCTGGGTGCCCGTCGTCCGCCTCGGGGGCAAGGTGAGCTGTGGTAGAGCCGTTAGCTGACTCCAGCTCTGCGTGTTCCCCGGCATTCCGAGCCTGTTCCAGCAGCTCCTTATTGGACTCGTGCCGTACCTTCCCCTCCCGCCGGCGTCGTCCAAGCCCTTCCGTCTCCTCGTCTTCACCAAGTCTGTTCTGTCCTGCTGATGACAACTGACGGACAGCTGGCCTGAGTCCAAGATCGCGCCGTACCTCAGCGAGCTGCAGACGCGCGTCAAGAAGGAGGGCATCCGCATCGGATCATGTACGCTCACTATTCCCACGCGGAGCTGACGCCAGACCCGTACCTTTACAAGGGCGTGCACGTGAGCCTGATCGGGCACGACGTCGATCGGGTGAAGGAGCTCGGGCAGGAGGTGGCCAAGACGCTCGAGGGCGACATCATCTCGCAGGGGACGCTTGGGACCGACAAGACGGCTGCGCCCGTCAAGGAGTGATCTTAGCGATGTATCATTGTGTGCTGCGGTCGACGGACACCGAGAGGTATGGGAGGGTTGTTGATGGACGTCTGTGGTGGAGGCGAAGCGGAAGCAAATCTTGGCGAACCCAACTTCAACCCAGCTCGTGTTGATGACCCCACTTCATCATCCCACTCCGTCTCCATCTCTCAACCTCCGCGGCATCATGCCGCCCCTCCTCCCATTCTCACTCGATGCGCTGCGCTCGCACGCCATCTTCGTCCCGCCCGCTTCGACGAGCGATGACGGGTGGGAGCTCGTCGGTCCGCAGCCGTCGCTCGACGGCCTCCCGGCCCCGAAGAATGCACGCCTCGCCGTCCGCGATAGAGACTTGATCGTTGCGTTTGGCAAGGAGATCCGCATGACCAGTCTTGCGGGCGAGGGGTGGGAGGTGCACGGTACGAGTGTCGGCGGGTACAAGGTGAGCTAGGAGGCCGCGTATCGAGCTAACAACAGACTCTCAAGTCGCCGCACCTCACGTTCACCATCCACCAGCTCGTGCTCAATCCTACTGGGCGCCTGCTCGCCGTCGTGGGTCACCACCAGCTCGTTGTATTAGTGTTACCGCGCGCCGGGTTCGCTAGCTCCGTCGGGGGCGAGGTTGCGTGCCGGTGCGTTGTTGTTCCCCGTCCGGCATCTCACGCCGCACCGCTTGTCGCACCGCTAACACACAGCTCTTTCCCCGTCGACGAGTATCAGCACTCGCCATCATCGCTCACCCCCCTCACCAAGGTGCGATGGCATCCGTGGGGTGAGGGCGGCAACTCGCTCTGGGTGCTCGCTGGCAACGGCAACCTCTTGTGAGTTTGCGCGCGAAGAATGCAACTGACGGCAGCGAGTATGACATCCTCCGCCCTCAAGACCCCGTGCAGACGTTCTCCTTCCTCCCCGAGAAGACGAGCCGACCAAAGAGCAAGTTCTCGGCCGTCGACCCGCTGTCGCAGTACGCGACGTCGTTCACCTTCGGCCGCGGCGCGATCGACTTTGCCCCGCTCATGGTATACGCGCTCATGGCCAACGGCGACATCTACACAATGGGTCCCGTGCTGCCCTTAAGCGCTGAGGTTCCGGCATCGTACCTCGCCTCCTTGCAAGCATGGGTGGCCGAGGGGACGAGGCAGCTCGAGGACGCCAAGGCGAAGCCCGGAGAAGAGGGCAGCGCCGAGTACGCCTCCCTTGTCGGGCGGCGGCAGCTGCAGGAGGCGTGGGTGAGCGCTGTCGTGAAGCAGGGGTCACCGGAGGAGGAGCCATCCACCCCATCGACGCCACCAAGGCGGCGCGGCTTCGGCCTGCGCGACGCCCCACCATCCCCACCACAGTCCGACAAGCCCCCGCCCCCGCCAGGCTTTGTGCGCGTCCACCCCCCACACCTTAACCCCACAGGCAGCCCCGCACCAGGTATTCACCGCCCCCTCGCGCGCCAGGGCCCGCTCCTCTTCAACCCCGCGCCGCAGGAGGTCGGCAACGGCGAGGACATCGATGAGCAGAGCGCGACTGACATCACGATCCTGCACGCCGCCGGTGACGTGCCGGAGGGCCAGGAGGCGGGTCCTCGCGTCGACGTGCTTGCGATCGCGTGGTCGAGCGGACGCGTCGACCTCGGCATCGACGCCGACGGGTGCGAGCCCCGCTGGGTCACCTCTCGCGACCCTGCCCCCACCGACCTCTACCTCCACATCGTTGAGAGCGTGCTCTCCTCCTTCCCCTCCTCCGAACCCGACGCGATCGCGCTCAACGCCCCCGCGTTCGTGGCAGACCCGATCCACTCTGATGTCGTGTACGTCTCGCACGCGTTCGGCGTCGATGCTGTCTCCGTGGCGCCGTGGGTCACACAGCTCCTGGCAGGCGAGAGCAAGCTGTCGCCAAGCGACGTCGCACCGTTGGTCGAGGCAAGGTGAGTTCTGCAAACCGGATGGCCCTAACTCGCACAGCCCATCAAAGCCCGTTGTCGGCGTCGTGACCTTTTGCAACATTACGCTGGGCTACGGCCTCCTGGCGCTCGCGTCGAGCGGGCAACTCGCCGCGGTGGAGATGGACGTCAGAGTGCCCGACCGCGGGCTGGCCGCGCCCGAGCCCGCGCCCGCACCGGACAAGAACAGCCAGTCGCTCCTTGGCAAGCCGTTCGACGTGTCCCTCCCGGCAGGCGAGTTCAACCCGAAGGCGGCGATCCGCAAGGCCCCCGACTCGCACAAGGTGCTCGAGGCCATCGGGCCAGCGCACGTCACTGCGCTCCGCGACGCCGCCGCGCAGATCAAGAAGCGCACGCACGCGGTCGAGGAGGCCAGCACAAAGATCGAGGCCCGCCTCGACCTCCAGGTGAAGGAGTATGCGCGGCAGCTCGCCGTGCTCCGCGACTCTGCGGCCTCCGTGTCGGCGCTGCGCTCGGCCGCCGCGCGCAACGCCGAGCGCGCCGAGGCGGCCCTCGCGGCGCAGAACAGCCTCGGCGACCGCCTCGACGCCGTCCTCACCTCCCTGATGGCCGAGCACCGGCCGCAGGTCGGCGCGGTCGAGCGGCGATGGTTCGACGAGCTCGAGCGCGTCAAGAGCCGCGTGAACGGCGCGCGCGGGACGCCGGGGTTCGCCGCCCGCGCCCAGGTGCTCAAGGAGCAGCTGGGGGTCGTGCGGCCGCTCGTGAAGACCGCGGACGCGCAGGCAGAGGAGTACGGCGCGCGCCAGCTGCGCCCGCTCCAGGCCGCGCTGGGGAGCCGGGGGGACGAGCTCGCGCGCCTGATGCGCAAGATGGACGCGCTGAGCGTGCGTGTCGACGGCATGGAGTAGGCTACGTAGTACAACATTGCATGCAGTAGTAAACAGTCTAGGCGGGCTTGGAGACGGTGCGCTCGCCCTCGAACGCGTCGGGCGGGATCTGGCCCTGCGTCTCGGTCACGGCGCCCTTCAGGATGTAGAGGAAGGGCGCGGAGCCCGCCGGCGGCGGCGTGGTCTGGTACGCGACTGGTGTCAGCTGCGGATAAGATGCACGACAGCAGACGGGCACGTACCCGGCGTCCGGCAGCGGGCGCAGCTGAACCCCTGCCGCAGCTCGGTGCCGCCCGCGCGCTCGAGGAGGATGCGCTCGGCGGGCACGGCGGCGAGCTTGAACTTGCGCGCTGCGGCGGTGTGCGAGGGCTGCGCACGGATGATGTATGCGCCGTCCGTTCTGGTGTCAGCTCGCGTAGGGGGGGGGGCAGCTGAGCTTCCCCGGAGGGGGAGGAAGGTTGGACGTACTTGCGCTGTGGTAGCCGGTCGAGCTTGCCCTGCAGCACGAGGACAAAGTCGCCGCAGAGGCAGTAGTATGACCGCAGGACGGCGCGGGAGGGCTGCGGTTTTGGGTCGGCCATGAGTGATGGAGTGGAGAGCAACAACAGTCGTGGCTGTCGAAGCCGAATTCGAAGTGTTGGGTGGCAAATTGGTTCCGCTTGTGGCACCGTTGCATAGAAGTACAGAATGAATGACATGAAGTATGAAGTGAGGGTATGGGATGCGGCAGACAGGGATATGCTAAGCGTCCTGGCGCTCGAGATCGCGCTCGGCGCGCGCGCGCTCGCGGCGGGCCTGGAGGATGAGGCGGGAGCGTATGGACAGGGGGCGGAGGCGGCGGGTGGGCGTCCATGTCTCCGAAGCTGGGGAGGACGGGGGCGGCGTGAAGCAGTGCAGGCCTGGGAGGAGGGGGGCGTTGGGTGTTGAGGGTCTGGGAGAGCTGGGTACCGGGGTTTGGAGCTCCTGCGTGGGTTTGGGTACAGGGCAGGTCGTTGAGCTCACGGCTGGGACCAGGGGAGAGGGCACGGGTCTGGGAGAGCTGGCTACGGGAGTTGGAGGAGGCTTCTGGGGCGCATTGCTCGGCTGAAAGTCAGGTGTAGCTCCCCTTGAGAGCTCCAGGGGCGGGGCTAAGACTGGTGCTGGTGATGTGGGCGGTGGAGACGGCGGGAGAAGGCGCCGGCGCTTCGGAGCTACGGCCGGGGTGGGAGGGACTGGATGCTCCTCTGGACTCTGGAATAACATTCGGGCAGGGGAGCGAGGTGTGCCGGCGAGGCGCCGTTTACCTGTCAGTGGCGAGTTTGGAGGCGAGGAGGGAGGATCATGCCGAGGTGTTGGGGGAGAGAACTTCAGCACTGTCGGGGCGGAGAGCCGCGGGCCGAGGCGGCGGTTGCGCTTCGGTGTCGGCGTGTCGGGGATATCGACGACAGCTGTGCTCTTGCTCCGCCATAGGGCCTCGACGCTATCCTTCTCTGGAGATGACGGTGGCGCGGCTGGGACCGTGTAGCCCAGTGACTCGTGGGCCACGCGGAGGAGGGCCGGGCCGTCGAGCCCTGCTGTCAGCTACTCGCAACTCTTTCGGGGCGCTGTGTGGACTCACCATCGACCCATGACCGCTCGCCTCTCTCGAAGATCTTCTGAAGCCGTGGCCAACGAAGCTCGTACAGCTGGTGTAAGCTGACAAAAAGCTTAAGAAGCAGCTCACCATCGACCCCTGGAGGCGCTGGAAGCCCGCGCCCATAACCTCGGCGCAGAGCGGCATCTCGAATAGCACCGATGGCGGCTTTATGCCCACCGGCATGGTGTACTTCCACGACAGGCCGATAAGCCGCTAGTGCGAGTTAGCATGGCCGACACTACACCTACCCGCTTCCACTTATCGTCCTTGTCGTAAGGCTTGCTGGCCCACCGCCGCAAGCGGATGTTCGAGTTGTACACCTCCAGTTGAGCGCGCGTCATGCCGTACGACGCGGCGAAGAGGAACTCGAAGTGCGGAACTTGTCTGTGCTTGGTCACACCCTCGCGGTTCGTGAGTGTGCCTAGGTAGAACGTCGTGAAGACGGATGTGTCGACTGGTGTCAGCGGGTGGAGGCAGTTTGGCTACCCACCTCGCAGCTCGCGGGCACGGTCCATGTCCCACCCAGCTCCAAGGACGATGAGGTCGATGCAGTCGCCCACGTTGGGAATGTAGTCCTTCTGCAGAGTCAGAATGGCTTAACATCATGAGCGCCGGTCACTTGCCTTGAGCTTGACCCAGCGGAGCTGTGTGTCGACGTACACCGAGTCGTCGGCCTTGAGGACCAGCCCCTCTGAAGTCAGCTTGCCCACCGTGGCACAGCTCACCCTCCTTGCGATCGCAGCAGCGCTGGAACGCCTTCCGCAATGTCTCAGGTCAGCACGATCCCGCGAGGGCTTACCTCCTCAGCATGTGCGACTCCCAGGTGCAGGGGAATCTCCTCCCGGCCGGCGAGAAGAGACTGGGTTGAGCTTTCTTCACACTCGCTCCAGCCGACTCACAAACCCCTCGATCGGGTGCACGACGCTCTCGAGCACCCGCCTACGCTCTGTGTACGGCGAGCCGATGAGGCTCCGCTCGTTGAGGTGGAGGATGTCGAAGAAGGCGAGGCAGAGATGTCTCGACCCCCGAGGATGGTTCGGGTTCCTGATGTCAGCGGGGTCAGTCGACCGCCCACAACTCAGACGACACGCCGGCAGCCTGGAGGCGCCAGAACTCCTCGATGCCCGGTCCGCGGCCGCCTTCGCGCTGCCCTTCGTTGTAGGGCACGACCTCGGCCTCTAGGATGACGCTGGTGAGCCCCTTGCTTCGCTTCGGCAGGCGCTCAAGGAGCTTGGGATGAGCAGCGCCGCGCACCGGTAAGCCAAGGGCGGCGAGGATCAGGCTGTCGTCAGCTCGGCCAATTGATAGTTCACGCATGAGTATGCCTCCGGTCGCTTGTGCTCTTGCGCTTCGACTTGCTGAATATTGCAATCTTCGGCTTCCCGTCGAGGTCATTGACGTGGATCTGCATCCTGCTGTCAGCGATGCCCAAGCGTAATAAAGCTCACCGGTAGCCGTCGTACTTGGTCTCAGCCCAGATCGAGTGGAGACCCCTGCCGACAAAGCCCTTGAGCGCATCCCCGACTGAGCGGCCCTTGATACACTTCGGGATCTGCATCAGCTCACCTCATCCAAGTGAGCTAACCTGGACGTTAACCCCCACCACAGGCCCGGCTGCGAAGGATCCGCCAGCCTTGACGGTCTCGTAGGCGGCGGCGCACCACTCCATACATCCCTTGCCGTCGCGGAAGAGGCGCGCCATGGCAGCGTCCCACACCCACATCGCGTCATGGAGGCCAAGCTGCGCTGGCCCTGCGGATGCAGGCACGCGGAGTAGGAGGGTAGGGTGGCGGGCGCGATTGGGTGGGAGGGGAGAGAGGAGGGGCCGGAGATCGCGGAGGATGACCTGGGTCAGTACCGCCATTGCCCGTGGGCTCAGCCCGGCCTCGCGATACAGCCGCCGAAGGATGATATCCGGCGCGCGTGGAGGAGCCGCGGAAACCTGAGAGAGTTGCGAGAACTGCGAGTGCGCCGCGAGCTCGTCCAGCAGCGCGTCCACCTCGGCGATCGAGATCGTCGAGCGCGTTGTCTCTGGTACCTGGTGTCAGATGGTCGGATGACTCGCGCATCTGCTCACGCGTTCCAGCACGGCGTGCGCCACGACATCGCCCAGGCATCCTAACCCGCCCGCCCCGTCTGACGACACGGCATCCCAGTGCATCAGGCCCTCGATGGCGAGTAAGGGCTCGAGCTCTGCTGCCAGCTTGGTCTCGCGGAGGCCGTAGCGCCGCCGGTTGCCCTCGTGTGGAAAGAGGAGGCGGAAGACGCGCGCGGTCGTCTTCGGCGGCAGCGGGGAGGGGAGGGACTTGATCCACGACGCGAAGATCCGAGTCGGGGGGAGGGGCGGGGGCCGGCCGTCTACTCCAGGACGCTGCTTGGAGGGCGGTGGGTGGCCGAGGTAGTACACCAGCTCGGCGAACCTGGGATCAGCTCCCAAGCGCGCGCCGTAGCTGGAACACGTACGATTCGAAGGCGATGTCCATCGCCCCGACAGGAGACCGCGACAAGCACGGCAATAGAGGACAGGTGTAGTGTAGGAGAGGGGGTTAAATGAGCGACATGGTGCAGGCAAAACACGACAGGATAGGTTGGGAGATGATGGGAGGAAGAGTGATGCAGAGTTCGCGTTCGAGTTCGTCCGTCACCCCATTGCTTCCCCCACTGATCGCTCAGTCCAGTCAACCAACATTGAGCGCCGCTCAGAGCAACACATACAAGACAACCCACGTTCTACCGGAACACCCCTCGAGACTGCTTTCCATGCATGCATGTGTGGCTTGGAGGTTGGGCGCGGAGATGTTTAAAAGCAGCGGTTGACTCAACCGCCTACCACGTGACCAGAACCAAACAAGGCGGCTCGAGCGGGGCGGCGCCGAAGAGCCGAGTATCGGCGCATCATTGATGTCGCGTTTTCCACAATACTTCCTTGTACCAGCACCATCGCGGCTCATTGACGCTCCGCTGACAACTGACACATTGACACTGTCCACGGCCGCCTTGGGCTGCGAGCGTTTTTACAGCACGAGCGCGGCCACTGTCGCGCCCAGCGCCCTCGCCCAGCCCGCGAGCCAATCTCCCCCACCCAACCACATACGCCAAGTCTAGCTCCCACCAAAGCGCCGTGTCAACAAGACCCTCAAGATATCTCTGTCATCTCCGACAGCGCACATCTCCGCGCGGAGCCGAGTCGCCGTGAACCATGTCTTAGGTAATCTCCCCACCCAAGTCCGCTCAGGGATCCGTGCCGGACTTCGGCCCGCCGGACCTCGGGCCGGGAGCCGGACAGCGCAACATGCTTTGATGTGATGCCATGGGGTGCTCTGCTGCTACTGGCGTGCTGGCAGGTGGGCGGGCTGGCCTCAAAAGCCCAGCTGCGCACCCCACCTCCCCTTCTTACCCACCCCCTCACCCACCATTCTCCGCTCACTCCGCTCACTCGTCACCATGGTCAAGTCCGTCCCCACCGAGTTCAAGCTCAACTCGGGCAACACGATCCCCTCCGTCGGTCTCGGCACCTGGCAGTCCAAGCCCGGAGAGGTCGAGAAGGCCGTCGAGCACGCCATCAAGAGCGGGTACCGCCACATTGACGGCGCGCTGTGCTACCAGGTGAGTTGGTGTGCCGGCCCTTGGAGAGCTGGTTTCCTCGTATGAGCTCCGCTGACCCCAGAACGAGGAGGAGGTC
Organism: Cutaneotrichosporon sp. PK4640; assembly: GCA_023630115.1. Lineage (NCBI taxonomy): Eukaryota > Fungi > Basidiomycota > Tremellomycetes > Trichosporonales > Trichosporonaceae > Cutaneotrichosporon > Cutaneotrichosporon sp. PK4640. The sequence goes on from JAMALN010000123.1 coordinate 13,467, forward strand.
GGCAAGGGCGTCAAGGCGTCCGGCGTCCCCCGCGAGGAGCTCTTCCTCACCTCCAAGCTTTGGTGCACGTACCACGACCGCGTCGAGGAGGGCCTCGACATCACCCTCAAGGACCTCGGCACCGACTACCTCGACCTCTACCTCGTGCACTGGCCCGTCCGCACCGTCGAGAACGGGACGAGCAAGCTCTTCCCCACCAAGCCGGACGGGAGCCGCAACATTGACCGCGCGTGGGACCAGGCCGAGACCTGGCGCCAGATGGAGGCCCTCCTCGCCAAGGGCAAGGTCAAGGCGATCGGCGTGTCCAACTGCTCCGAGCAGTACCTCGAGCACCTGAGCAAGACGTGGAAGATTGTCCCCGCCGTCAACCAGGTCGAGCTCCACCCCTACAACCCCCAGCACAAGCTCAAGGCGTACTGCGACAAGCAGGGCATCCGGCTGCAGGCCTACTCGCCCCTCGGGAGCGCTGGGTCGCCGCTGCACGAGGACCCCGAGATCAAGAAGATTGCCGACAAGCACGGCGTGTCCGTCGCTACCGTCCTCATCTCGTACCAGGTCAACCGCGGCGTCGTGGTCCTCCCCAAGAGTGTCACGCCCTCGCGTATCGACGCCAACAAGGAGGTCATCGCGCTCGACGAGGAGGACATGAAGGTCCTCGACGGCCTCGCTGCCGCCGGCAAGCAGACCCGCTTCGTGTCGCCTCCTTGGGGCACCGACTTTGGCTTCGAGGACTGGTTCGGGCCTGGCAACAAGAACGCGCCCGAGGGCACCGTGTTCGAGTCGCGCGGCCAGACCTTTTACAAGTAGGGTGTTCTAGATAGGGATAGACATACAGATTGTTGGCTTTGATGCAGCTGTAAGCTAGGGCGCGTATCTCTGCTATCTCCGGTTCACGGACGACGCGACCGCTCGGTCGGAGACTGACACCGAGATAATCCAGCGACGTTCCTCGTCATCACTCAGTGGTTGGTGGAACAGATGCACATCTACACATGCTACATGCTATAAGATCGACAGGGCTATCACTGGTCTAGTCCAGATCCATCGGGGGCGACAAGACGCGCGAGTCATCTGGCGTCGGAGCTGTGCTCTCTCCACTAACGCCATCCTCGTCTGTGCGACCGTTCATCGATTCCTGGCCCATCGGCGCGCCGTTAGCCTTGGCGTTCACGCTGTCGCCATTCACGGCGCCACCATTCGCACTGCCTCCATTCGCACTGCCGTTCACTGGCGCCGGCTCTGCGCTGACGGTGCCCTTGTGGGGTGCCGAGACTGCACCCTTGCCTGATTCGTCGGCCATTTCTACGTCCACATTCGAGTGGTCGGCGACTTCGACGACCTCGATTGGCGAGGTGGATTCCGGCCCTTCCATCTGGACAGTCTCCTCCGAGACGCCGACGGCCGAAGTTGCACCTGAGCCCTCCGGCGCCGGGTCGGACTGGGGCCCCTCAACCGCCTTTGGCTGCTTCCTCTTGCGCTGCTTCAGGATGGCGTTGATCGCCTCGCGGTGCTTGAGCAGGATGCGCTTGTAGAGCAGGCGCTGTGGCGCCGTCATCGAGATCGGCACGATAATCTCGACCTTAGGCGGAAGCTTGAGCACGTCCGCCTTGACGCGGCGTAGAATGTAGGGCTTGAGCATCTCGTGAAGCTGCACGACGAGGTTCTCGTTCAGGTTCTCGAAGCGGGCTTCGAGATCCTTCAAGTCGCTGAAGTTCGGTTCGTCCAGGAAGTTGAGGAGGTTGAAGAGCTCGCGCAGGTTGTTGTTTAGTGGCGTGCCGGTGAGAAGCACCCGGTGAACGGCGTTGAGCTTCTTGAGTTTGCGGAAGAGGAGGCTGGAGTCGTTTTTAACTTCTGTCAGCTTTATCAAGCCAAACCTGGCTCACCGGCTTGCCCCTCATCAACGACAAGTGTCTCCCACCGCGGCACACTGCTAAAGAGACTGAAGTCTGCGCCCGTGACGGTGTCGTATGTCGTGAGCACGACGTGCGCCTTGAGGCCGGCCGCCTTGCGCTCCATCCCCGGGCGGTAAAGCTCGTACTTGCAGATGACTTTGCGGGCTACGGTCAGTAGGAGCGATTGAGATGAACTCGCAGGCTGACTCGCCGTAGTACGGCACCACGCGCACATGTGGAACCCACTTCTCGAACTCGCGGACCCAGTTCGTGATTGTGGAGTTGGGGACGATGACGAGAGAAGGGTAGATTTGCAGCTCATCGGATGCGAGGTACCCGAGGAACGACGAGACTTGGATCGTCTTGCCCAGGCCCATGTCGTCGGCGAGGATGCAGCCCTCGCGTCGGAAATGCTTGTACAGCAGCCACTGGAAGCCCTCCACTTGGAAGGGCATGAGGGTGCCACCGACGACGCAGTCCGGCTGCTCAGCTGGAGGGTCGCCAAAGTTGTCTGCGAACTCCTCGCGTTCCTTGCGCTGAGCCCGGTTGAGGATCGGGACCGTTACCAACCGCGCGTCGAGGTACCGCCCCAAGGCATCCTTGTAGGCAGGGTAGAGCGGCCCATCGTTCGGTGGCGGGGTATCGCCGCACGCCTGGTCATACTGCAGATCACGCCACTTGACGAAGCTCCACGTCACGAGTGGGGCAATATCGTCCAAGTCATCCCTGGTGAGTTGACGCCCCGCCATCTCCTCCCAGTCGTCGATCCACACGGCCGCGCTGGCGGGAGGCTGGATGCCGTCGCGGTGAATGACCTTGACCTCCAGCTCGTCCTCGGACTCCGACGACATCACTCTCTTGCGATTGACCTTCTTGCCCTTCTTCTGGAGCTTGGCGTTCTTCCGGGGGAACAGCCACACATCAAGGATGCGGTCGACAGTGCACCATGGCACTGGGAGGTTGGCCTTCGCGTCGACATCGGAGGGTGGACCATGGCCTTCCCACTTGGCCTCCAGATCGTCCTTCTCGCGATGGTGGCGCGCGTTGTGTTCCTCCATCACCGCTGTGATTGTAGGCGCGACCATCTCGTCGCCCTTCGCTGCAAGCGTGTCGTCGGTGACGAGGTCAAGCTGTGGCCCCTTCTCGATAAAGTTCCGGAGCTTCCCTGGGGCCACGGCGACTAGCCAACCGTGAGGTACCCAGGTCGTGTGGCGGAAGCCCCTGCCCGTCCACTTCACCAGGTACTCGCGTGGGAGCCTGTTGCGGTAGTTCGGCAGCTCCCCTGGGTCCAGCTGCGGTTCCACAGCACCGAAAGGGAATGGTCGCCAAGCGATGATTCTGTCGACAATCCACGGCCAGTCGCGGCAGGAGTGGCACTCCCATTCCGCCCCTCCATCTGGCGTTGGATTCTGGTATGCCTCTGCCAATCTTGGCAGGCCGTAGCGCTGGCCATCTGGGAATGGGCTGCGCACTAGCGTCAGCTGGTGGTAGATAACCAACTCACGGTGCTCGTAGTGACACGCCTGCTTGCACCGCTTACAGCGGAAGAGTAACGGGGCCGGATCGCTTGGGATGAGGTTGGGGGCAATTGTAGACTTGGTCCGCGTGGTGGGCCCATCCTCTGGATCCTTGGGTGAAGATGACCGATGATCCCGCGCGGCGTCACTGTCGACGTCGATAGGGTCGTCCTCGGCGCCATTGGTGCTGTCGAGAGCACCATACACCGTCTTCTCCTTGCAGACGAAGCACATCGGGAACGCCTCACAGCGCGAACAGAGGAATGCAGCGACATCGTCAATCGGCAGACTGTGAATGCGAGGGCCGTCGCTGTCGTGGTTGTAGGCCATCAACACCTTCTTCCGCTGCCCTTGAGGGATACACGCCTGCCCGCGTCAGCACGCAGACCCAGCTCAGACCACTCACCCAGTGGAAGGAGGCACAGCACCGCTCACACTCCAGCCAACCGCCCAGCCCCTCTGCGTGCTCCTCGTCATCGACCATAAAATCGTCGTTCTCTCCCTTCCTTTTCTTGCCGCTTCCCTTCTTCTTCTTCCGCCTGGCCGCCTCGAGCAGCACGTCGGCCGGTGGTTGGGCGCATTTCTCACACGACTGATGTCAGCCCGGACCAAAACGCGTGCTCACATGACGGTGGTGCTCCAGGATTCTCCTCGTGGGGGCTTTGGTGAGCTTGGGGGCTGGCGTCGACGAGTCCGAGCTCGAGTAGTTCGACTCGAGTTCATCCTCCCCTTCCTCGAACGTCGGGTCGAAGTCGGTAGAGGCGCGACGCGTCCGCGACGACCGCCTTGCGCGGGCTGACGGGCGCGTACGAGCTGCTGGTGTTGCAGTCTCGCGCGTCCCAGTTGAGCGGGTCCCAGTTGAGCGCGACGCCACGGGGCTTGAGGGGATGTGGTGCTTGATGGTCAGCATGGCGGAGCGAGAGGAAGGTGAACTTACCGATCTCGTCTGCATCGGTTCGGGCTTGACAGGCCCCGACTGCCGCGTCACCCGACGATATGCGCCAATGCCGTCAGACGACGAGCCATCGCTCTCCCACTCCTCGATCTCCTCTTCGTCGTGCAGGTCGTCGGAGTCGTCGCCGTATCCGCCGAAGCCCGAGTCACTAGACAGCGAGCCCTCACGCTTGCGCTTCGACGGCGTGAGCTTAAGCTTCCATGATGACCCGCGGTCCTGCTGGGCGAGGACGCGCTTCCGCGACGCCCTGGTGGGTAATGAGAGGTCCTCGGCCATGGCGTACTGCTCCAACACGTGTAATGGCAGGAAGGGGACCTCGACGAAGGCACGTGTGCGCGGAATACGGCGCGATGTTCCTGGTCCGTCCTCCTCATCGCTCAGCATAACAATGGAAGGCGGCGACGGCGGGGAAGGTTGTGTGGGTGGTGGAGGCGTCAGCAGTCTTCTGTTCTGCCGTGGCGTGGGGCGCATGAGGGGCACGTTGTCGCCGTCCTCCTCCTCCTCTTCCGCCTTGGTGTCCTGCGACTCGAGTCTGTCGGGGACGGCGTGATTTGTCTGGCGCCGTGCACCACTCCGTGTTCGGGGGGAAGGTGACACAGGGGTTGGTGTCGCTGCCGCCGCGGAGGAGCGAGTGACGCGCGAGGAAGTAGGCCGCTGCCGCTGCGGCGTGAGAACCTCGAGGACCTCATCCTCGCTGTCGACTTCGACAAACGAGATGGCGCGAGACGAGCGCCTGGATGAGCGCCGCGGGGGCATTGGGAGTGATGAAAGATGTTGTTGTGAGGGTGGTGATGAACTCAGCCACCACCCTTTGGGCTGAGTGGAGTGGTCGCGAGGGTGGAGGTAGGGCGACATTATTGCAGCGTGAACGAATTTGATTCCGTAAAAGCGCGTCTGCTTTGCTAGGGTGGCGAATCACCTGTTGACCCTGGGGGTGCGGCATGCTTTGCCTCGCGGCTCGCCCTCACCCAAACAATAAACCGGTCACCCCCCACGACGTGACGCGTTCTCACCCCCCGACCCTCCATCCGCCATCCTCGCATCTCTCCATCCGTCACATCCCATCTTGCTCTTCACCACACTCCCCCACCCACCCTCACCCACAATGTTCGGTCTCGCCCGCCCCACCCTCAACACCGCCGTACGTCTCTCTCCTGTTGTAATGCGCACGGCGCGTCTCACCGACCACCACGACGCGTTCCTCACTCCTCACCCCGGCTGACAGCTGACCCGGCAGAAGGCCACCCTCGGCCAGCGCGGCTACGCCAAGGCCACCCTCATCGGCCGCCTCGGTGCCAAGCCCGAGGTCCGCCAGGCCGGCAACGGCAAGAGCTACATCACGTGCGTCGCCTGAGAGGTGGATGCGGTGTGCTAATCTCAGCTACAACCTCGCCGTTCCCAAGCCCCCCAAGCGCAACGAGGAGGGCGGTGAGTGCCACCTCTCCAAGCAGAGCTGACGCCCAGAGGTTCTCCGTGACGAGCAGGGCTGTGAGTCACCGAAATCACGTTGCAAGCGCGGATGCTAACTCCAGACACCGTCCGTGACACCAACTGGTGAGCTTCCTGGACGCTTGCCTCAGCTGACCCCAGGTTCACCATCTTCAACTTCCGCCCCTCGGCTGTGCAGTACATGTCCAACCTCGAGGCCGGCACCCAGCTCATGGTTGAGGGTGAGTCACCCGGAGCACCGGATTGGATGAGGGCTGTTGTCCCCGAGCGGCGCTCACCACAGCCACCCTCGAGACCCGCACCACTCCCACTGAGGCTGGCAACGTCAAGGACCTCCTCCTTCGGTAGGTTGATGACTGCGGAGGAAACTAACGCGCGCAGTGAGATCTCGCACCAGGTCGTCTCGCGCAAGAAGAACTAGAAGCTGTGGGGATGTAGCAAATGTCAGTAGCTCATGTACCACACTACTCCGGGAAGTGCGAGCTGTGTTGCTGATGACTGACCTGGACGGTCGGCAACTGCACTCTCTGACGCTCACACTTGCGGAACTCGGTCAATGACATGTCGATGACGATCCGGAGATCCCAGACGACGCTTGACGTCTGATATCTACTGCATCCGAGGTACAAGACGTTGAATGCCGGGTGGCGGCTGCGATCATCCATATCACCAATTCGCTGACCTTGCTGGGCTTAGGCAGCTGTGAACAACGGGCACTAAGATCAAGCCCATGTCAACCTCACCTGACAACAGTTGGCAGTCCTGACAAGCGCCGCTCTGTATGGTAGAGTTGCCTAACAACGCCCAAGCAGCACAGCGCAACACACACCCCGGAATGCTGGGGGATGGGGACAGACCGGGCGCCGCGAGTGCCAAGGCAACCGGCGAGGGCGTCGAGCAACACACACGGTTAGCCCATGGGCTCGCACAACAGCATGACCAGCCCCGGGGATCCGCCACTCTCCTCCTCCCACTTCGCGATGGAGTCCCTCGACTGCAATGGAACCCTTGAAGGCCTAAACTACGGACGTGAGTACCGAACTCGGGCGTACTACTGACGGCAGGACTGTGCATCGGAATCGAGGTCACCGGCGCCTACTTCTGCCGCTTCCGCCGCCGCCGGATGGAGCGCGAGGTGGAGCGCAACGCTGAGGGGACGGAGAACACACATTCTACTGTACATGGATGAGAACTGATTAATGCTACAACTGGGTCTACTTTTTCCGCCCCTTGCGGTCCTTGGGGGCCTTGGTGCCGTCGCTCGACGCGAGCCCGAGCGTCTTGACGCAATCGGGGCAGTACCACGTCTCTGGGAGCGGCCCGTCGATGTTGACGCACTTGACGTGGAACTGAAGTCAGTATAGCCATGAAGACCACTCACCCATTCGTAGGGACACTTCTCGTTGTCGCACCCGATCATCTCGCCGTAGCTCTTCTGCTGGCAGAAGCAGTACGGCTGGTCATCCGGATCGACCTCCATGGCTTCGACGGCCGGCTCCTCCTCCTCGCCCTCGGCGTCCTCGTCCGGGGTGAGCACCTCGCGCTTTGGTCTCCCACGTCCGCGTCCCGTTGAGGCAGCTGACCCGGCACGAGGTGGGGGCGGGGCCATGGGGCTCGCTCCGCGCGAGTTGCCGCGCGAGAGAAGGCCGCTGCTCCCCGCGCTGATCGCCGCCGCTAACGGAAGTGCCGGCTTGCGGCTGCGCTTGCCCGAACCACTGCCCAACCCAGTGGAGGGGAGGAGCACGTCCGCGCCGCCCAGGTCGCCGAGCTTGACGGGCTCGGTCGCGTCGATGTCCATTCCGCCCACGCGCGCCCACTCGGCCTTCCCGCGGTCGCGTGCGCGCCCTACGATGCGCTCCAGCCGCACAGCGAGCTGCACCTTCTCCTCCTGCAGCTGGTGGATCTTGGCCCATTCGCCCTGGATCTTGGTGATGTTTTGCGCGTCCTTTGCTTGGAGGTGGGCCGTGGGAAGCGGTGCGTCCTTCGGAATGGGGAGAGGGAAGGTCGCGGAAGACGGCGCGGTTGTCGGAGTCAAGCTCTTTACCGATTTGGTCACTCCGTAGTGCCGCTGGTTGATGCGGTTGAGCAGAGCTATTGTTAGCGCCGCAGCCACGCGTGCGCACTGTTTATCCTCTCATCTTTCTCTTGAATCTCCATCAAGAGAAACTTGACCTCGCCCGGCAAGTTGTCGAGGGCTTTCGATCAGCGCCGCTCAGCCCACAAATATGGCGACTTACTCGACACAAACTCGGATGCGACGGCCGCTGCCTCCTCGTGGTTAAAGTGTGGGTGTACTTGAAGACTTGGGGTTGTTGTCATTGTGGATGGAGCATTAGTCAGATTGCATTCAACGGATCAACGTGTTGTCCAAAGGTTGTCACCAATTGTTTGGGTGGCGAATGCTCACCACCCAACCCTCTCCCAGCCACCACAGCCACCACACGCGAGGTGGCAGCGTGGGGCAGACTGACTTCTAATGCAAGGCTGATTCAAATAGGATTTCAAAATGTCCTATTGACGAAAATCCGCCACACGGCTGAGAGGTGGTAATGCCGATCCGAGGCACCTGCAAGTTGGGTGAGGGGAGGGTCGCTGGGTGGTGAAGTGAGCGCCAATCGTAGGCGGCTCAATCGATACCCTCCGCCGTCTCCGACGTCGTCTTCGACACCTACCCCGGTACTCTCCCTACCACACCTACTCTTGCGCCAAAGCGTCGCCGCCCACCTGGCTCCGCCCACCGCGTTCTCGACCATGTTCAAGCAGTCCGCGCTCCCGCGTACCCTGCGCGCCACCCGCGCGGCCGCGACCCAGTCCCGCGGCCTTGCGACCGTCGCCGACCCCCCCGTCCGCCACTACGGTGGGCTCAAGGACCAGGACCGCATCTTCCAGAACCTGCTCCGCACTGGCGACCCTGTTAGTGGCGGCGCATAGCGCAGCGCGCGCTGGAGCGCGAGATGGAGCACCCCGGAGGCCCGCCCACCTGCTCCATCTCGGCCCGCCGCGCATCCCCACATCGCATTGCTGACGCGCAGTACCTCAAGGGCGCGCTCGCGCGTGGCTCCTGGCACAAGACCAAGGAGATCCTGCTCAAGGGCGACACGTACATCATCAACGAGATGAAGGCCTCGGGTCTCCGTGGCCGTGGTGGTGCCGGTTTCCCCTCGGGCCTCAAGTGGTCCTTCAGTGGGTGTTGATGTTGTGACGGCCATCTGACGCCAGTGAACAAGCCCGGATGGGAGAAGGACCCCCGGCCACGCTACCTCGTCGTCAACGCCGACGAGGGTGAGCCCGGTACCTGCAAGGACCGCGAGATTATGCGCGGCGACCCCCACACCCTTGTCGAGGGCTGCCTCGTCGCCGGCCGTGCCATGAACGCCAACGCCGCCTACATCTACATCCGTGGCGAGTTCATCGTCGAGGCCCACGCCATGCAGCGTGCCATCGACGAGGCGTACGCCGCCGGCCTCATCGGCAAGAACGCCTGCGGCTCGGGCTACGACTTTGACGTCTACCTCCACCGTGGTGCTGGCGCCTACATCTGTGGCGAGGAGACTGCACTTATCGAGTCGCTCGAGGGCAAGCAGGGCAAGCCCCGTCTTAAGCCTCCTTTCCCCGCCGACGTCGGTGTCTTCGGCTGCCCCTCGACTGTCGCCAACGTCGAGACCGTTGCCGTTGCGCCCACCATTCTCCGCCGCGGCGGCGCGTGGTTCGCCGGCTTCGGCCGTGAGCGCAACCAGGGCACCAAGGTGTTCTGCGTCTCGGGCCACGTCAACAACCCTTGTGTTGTTGAGGAGGAGATGTCGATCCCCCTCCAGGAGCTCATTGAGAAGCACTGCGGTGGTGTCCGTGGCGGCTGGGACAACCTCAAGGGTATCATCCCCGGTGGCTGCTCCGTCCCCGTCATCACCCGCCCCGTCGCCGAGAAGTGTCTCATGGACTACGACTCGCTCAAGGACAACGGCACCTCGCTCGGCACAGGTGCCGTCATCGTCATGGACAACACCACCGACATGATCCGCGCTATCGCCCGCTTCTCCAAGTTCTACAAGCACGAGTCTTGCGGCCAGTGCACCCCCTGCCGCGAGGGCACCACCTGGATGATGAACATGATGGACCGCATGGTTGAGTGAGTCAACATCCCAACAGGCAAACAGGCCCGACTCCCCAGGCCCCGCCTCTCCGTTTACATTTGCTGACGGTTCCCAGGGGCCGGGCGCAGCTGCGCGAGATCGACATGCTCTTGGAGCTCACGTAAGTTCTGGAATCGAAGGATCGCGACGGAGAACGGTGTGAAACGTTGGGCGTGGCGCCAGACTCTACCTACCTTTATCTCCACCTCCACCTCCACCTCCACTTCCTTCCCGAAATCCCACCTCCAACTTCACCACACTACCTCATCTCTTCAACACCCTTCTCATCTGATTTCCACGACGCTGACAGTCCAGCAAGCAGGTTGAGGGCCACACCATTTGCGCGCTCGGTGACGCCGCGGCTTGGCCTATTCAGGGTGAGTACTTGATGACCCGTTCCCTGGCGGGTCCTACCCCCTCCCTCCCTCCCCCTCCCCACCTTCTGCCATCCCTCTACCCCTCTCCGAGTCTTTCAACTGCTCTTGTTCGCGCCAACTGCTTTCAAACAAACGGCGCTGACACCCAGGACTTATGCGCAACTTCCGACCCGAAGTCGAGCAGCGCCTCGCCGAGTTCCACGCGAAGAACGGGCAGACTCTGTTCGGCGGCAAGCTCCGGTCGGAGGTCGACTACTCGCGCGCCGTTCCCGACAACCTCGGCGGCGAGGTTCCCCTCCAGGTCTCGGCCCCGTCAGCATAGGTTAAAACGCAGTAGACATGCATGTATTGAGCTAGGTAGAGAGGAGGCGCGCCTGACCTCGTCCCAGGAGCTCGAGGTTTGCGCTGGAGAAGCGGACGAGCGGAAAGCTTGTGCCACATGTGGCACTGATCGGCGCCGCCTCAGCTGCCACTGTTCTGGGGGGCTCGTGACGTTCTTGGGACCGCCTTCGCCATTCCAGTTGGTTGGTGCAGGAACGAGGAGACGTGAGCTGAAGAGAGACATGTGCTAGGAACGGCTTGCAGGTGATGTCGTGGAGGGCGGCTTGCTCAGTTCCACACGAAGCACGGACCGACACTGTTCGGCGGTCAGCTTGTGGCACCGACACCCACGGCGCGTAGAGACTCGCTCGGCGATCTGCGAACTCATGCACGCCAGAGTGCCTCCTCAGGTGTAGTAAATAGGAATGACATGAGTTCGCTCAAGGAGCACTGGAAACAGCGATCGACGTCGTCCGAGCTCGGAAACAGGTTAACTTGCGCGTGGTTTGTCTCCCATAAGCGCATGAACGCAAAGCGGTTACCGTTTTGGCGCAGCGCTTGTCACCGCACGCTCCCTTCAGAACCGTCTTGCGCACCTTGACACCGATCTGCCGGGTAACAGGCTCAGTTCCTGTGATGCCTTCACCACGGCTAGGGGTGAGCACGACGCCATTGGTAACAACTCCACCCATACCTGAACGAGCCCACTTTCACGATGTCGTAGCAGCGAAAGCAGACTTCGAGCGGCTTGTCGTCCCGGGTGATGATCCGAGTGAGCGACGGGGCGGTGAGAGGACATCCCTCGTAGTCGCACCACCCGATCCCATGCCACCAGACGGGCTTCACCTGGTCGAGCCAGGCCTCCATGGCACTCGTGTCGACGGTCGTGTCCTCGTTTGTCGAGGGCGTTTCATCCACACCGACCACAAAGTCGCCCTCCTGGTCGCCCTCGACCGGATGCCGCCGCGGGAGTTGCGCGTGAGGCTGCGAACTGTTACGTTAGAACTTGCAGCTACACGCACCACTCACTGGTCGGGCGGTGCTTCGGCCAGCGACGCGCATGTCTCGCCCGCGTCGTTTACGCCCACGCCCTTGCCGTACCCTTGGACCATCGAGATCGCGCGCCGCCACATGAAGGCGATCAGCCAGCGGCGGACAATGCCAACCTCGGCAGGCTGGGCGGGACAGAGATCCGCGCCAGCTCGTCGCGCGCCTTGACGAGCGCCTGTTCCTGGACGCAGCGACGATCCCGGACCGCGTGATCGAGGCCACCAGGCTCACTCCACTTGAGAGTGCCTTGGGCGTACGCGTCGAACTCGTCGAGCGCCTCGCGGATCCCTCGTGCCGAGAACGACGTCTGCCCCAAGACGGTCACCGTACCGGTGCGATCGCCGAGGGCGGTGATGATGGGCCTCATCACGCCCAAGTTGACGCTGAGCGCCGTCACTCCGTCCAGGACGAGGTGATCAGTCAGGCCCTCCATCAAGTCCTTGGCGAACTCGAGCGGCGAAACCAGGGTGGCGCCAGATGGAAGCTTGCGGCGGCCAGGCCGCTGGAGGCTCCAGCGCTGGAGCTGCCCTCTGCCGATCCTGTCCGAACGCAGACCACGAACGTGTTGGGGTCCTTGTTGGGGAAGGTGCGCTTCATGTCGGTCACCAAGAGTTCGGCGATGGCCTCCTCGAGATCGTGGGGCGTAATAGTGGGCGTCGAGATGGCCCTTCGGGGGGTCCCCCGCCGGGCGCCGCAGCAACTTTGAGATCAGCCCACACCAAAGGATTACGCTCAACTCACCTTTCTGGATCCAGTGTTGCAGCTGAAGACCGCGGTGGGGGCACTGGGGCCGCCCGCAGCAGCAGCGGTGGGGACACTGGGGCCGGCCGCAGCAGCAGCGTTGGTGGGATGACTACGAACGCCACCAGCTACGCTATGGGCTAGAAAGCGCTATCTCATAGCGGCGATGAAGTGGCAAAAGGCTATATTAGGAAGTCTCAGCCACTTTGCTGGCTATGCGATGGGCTATATAGCGCTATAGCTCATGCTATAGCCTATATAGCGCTATAGAAGGCTATGCTACGAGGCCTTGAGCCATAACCAGGAGGGCTATGGCTATGCTATGGTGGTCATTGACGGCTATATAGCGCTCTGGCGTTCGTAAGTGGGAATGTTGTGATGGTTAAGGAGGGCGTCCAGCTTGATGTTCGACTGCTTGAGCTCGCGATGCGTGTGCTCGTGGATCGTGAAGCTGCTCCGACTTGACGGCAGCCTGCACGAGGTTGATCAAAGGTCTGCCTAGCTGCCTAGTCAGTTTGACGATGTGCGAGCCACACGCACCCGATGACGCCGGTGGAGGTCAATCGCCACCACCTTGCATTTACACTCCCCATGTCCTCCCCACCACCCGATAACATCCTCGAGGACCCCATCACGGAGCTCGAGGCGGCCCTCCGCGCCCACGCCTTCGGCATCGACCCCCGCTCCCACGTGCTCGTAGACCAGTCATTCCCGCGCACCAGTGCTGAGCGGGCGACGGTGACCTCCGAAGCGCGCTCGACCCAGCAGACCCCGGGGAGTGTGCACGCGCGGGCGAAGATCGTGCTCCTCGAGAAGGAGGGGGAGGCCGAGGTTGTCCTGGACCAGCGCGGATATACGGTGAGTCGTTCAAGTCCTGCGAACGGGCGACTGCCGCCTGCAGGCCAGCGTGCGAAGCGAACGATGATGGACTGGTACTGACAGAACTCTTGCTCCGAACGTCAGATCGACAACACTACCGCCTCCACAACCCTCACATCGCGCACATTCGAGTCGTTTGACGCGCTCCTCATCGCTCTCTCGCCCGCGTACGTCCGCGCCATGAACGACGCGGTCGCTGCGCGCTTCGCCCAGGGCGTGCCGGAGCGCCGGTACCACGACCACGACGACGAGGAGGAGCCACAGTGGATAGATTAGAGGGGACCAGCCATGACTGGGGTACGTGTTGGCTTGCGCTCACGGCCCGCGTGCGCACGAGTCTAGCCGTCTTTGCTTCTGGTGGAATCGAGCGGGCGACGTCGCCGGGTTCAGCGGCGATTGCCGACCATGTGGCGTCCCGGGCGCCGATCACCTGCAAGCGCGCAACTGTGATGTAGATGCATGTTGTAACTGCCCACTCCACCATGGCCGCCCAAGATGTCCGGCGCAGTACGTGACCCCGCCGCCGCGCTCACACAGTGTCGATGCACGAGCGCTACAGCCTCATGCGCCAGAACACGGGGCACCCGCACGTGATCCTGCACATCGTGTCCTACCCGGCTGGCGCGCTCCCCTCCCGCGCCGCCCTGGACCGGCGCGTGGACGCGCTGCAGGCCGCGCTGCCCATGCTCTCGGCGCGCGTGGTCGGCGCGCACACCACCAAGCCGGGGTATGTGCCTGGGGCGGTGTGGCCCGCGTCCGAGATTGTGCACGAGGCCCCGGCGGTTCCTGACTCGATGGCGGCGTACAAGGCCGCGATGGACGCGTTTACTGCGTCCAGCGTCGCCGACGCCCAGGCGCCGACGTGGCGCGTCACCCGTTTCCCCTCGGGGGGAGAGGGGTACCTGGCGCTCGCGCTGAACCACCTCATTGTCGACGGGCGCGGCTCGGCCCTCCTCCTCGCCGCGCTCCTCACCGACCTCGACGGCCCCTGCCCCGCCCAGCCGGAGGCATGGGACAAGCCCACGACTTTCGACGACACGATCCCCACGACGCCGAGCCTCGGCTTCCTCCTCCCCATTGTGTTCCGTGAGCTCCTCCTCCCCAAGCTCCCGCGCTTCGTGCAGGCCCCGTTCCTCGCGGGCGACTGCTGACCCGGCGCGCGCCCCGGCGACCCCCTCACGTGCGGGTGGGACATCCTCCTCCTCTCCCTCCGGCCCGAGCTGGTCGCCAAGGTCAAGGCGGCAGGGGCGGCGCGCGGGATCCGCACCCTCCACCCGCTGCTCAAGATGGCGTACTGCGCCGCCATGTGGCGCGTGTTCGCCAAGGACAGCCTGCACCTCACGGTGGACACGGCGCGGTCGGAGCGCGACGCGGCGCTCGGACACGCAGCCATCACGCACAACTACGTGAGCTCGACGATGTGGGACGCGACGCTCGGCGCAGAGGACGGGTTCTGGGCGCGCATGAAGGAGCTCGCGCACGCCATCGGGCCCGCGGGCGTGCTCCCCGGCCGCATGACCATGGGCCTGCTGCGCCATATCCCCGATCCCGAGGTGGACGAGGGCGCGCCGGGCTTCAATCCCCAACGCCCGACGGGGTGGGAGAAGTACTTTGTCGAGCGCGCGCAGTCGGGGCGGCCGTTCCGCGACTCGATGGCCATGAGCAACCTCGGCCGCGTGAAGCTCCCGCCTGGCGCGAGCGACGCGTGGTGGGGCCAGACGGCGACGCCATTCGGGAGCGCGATCATGGCCAACGCTATCGGGCACGAGGGCGGCGTGCGCATCAGCAGCGCGTTCCGTCTTGTGGTTACGGACGCGGAACAGGTCAAGGAGGTCCACGCGACGATGCTGCGCGTCTTCGAGCGCATGACGGGTGAGGGCGAGGACATCACGCTAGCCAACATCACCGCCTAGAGTAGATCTAGATCCAATAATACATAGCCCCAAGATAATCAGTGTTCTGTTACAACGAGTTGAAGTCGCCGAGGTTGAGGGGTACAGACGCGAAGAGCGCCGTCCTGCTGTCAGCTATGGGCAAACCCAGCACAGCTCACCAGTACGCCTCGTCAAAGCCCGCCATGTTGGGGTCGACAGGATAGTTCGCAGCGCTGTTGAGGAACTGCGTGAGGTCGTCGAGGACGGGCACGTCAATAGGCGGAATGTCAGGCACGGGCGGGGGCGCGGGCGACGCGCGGCGGCTGGGGTCGAGCGACTCGGCGCCGGTGATCCGCATGGTCCCGAGCAGGCGCTCGAGGAAGCGCGCGACGAACGCGGACGGCGCGTCGGGCACCCCGTCCGCGACCTGGAGGCACACCTCGTAGATGGTCTTGAGGCAGCCGAGGGCGATGCGGCGCTGCGGGTTCGTGACCTTCCAGAAGAGCTCCTGGATGCTTGCGCAGATGGACGCGAGCTTTGCGCTCGCAATGTCCTGCTGGAAGTGCCACATGCCCTCGTCGCACACGATCTTGAGCTGGTCGACGTACGCGACCGCGCGGTCGAGGCACTCGGCGGTGACGTGCTCGACCTCGCTGGGGGGCAGGAAGCGGAGCATGGCGAAGCGGATGCCGAAGAGCATCTGGCGCTGGAAGAGGTGCAGGAAGACCTTGTGCTTCTCGGAGAGGTGGCGGTTCAGCCCGTCGGACCGGAGACACCACTTTGTGTGCACGCGGAGGCCGGACTCGAAGAGGCGCTCGATCTGCGCGAGCGCCTGCTCGCGGCTCATGTTCGCGCAGTTGTTGCGCCAGTGGCGCACGCCGTCAACGATGAACAGCGTCTCGAGGGAGCACGCGAGGCGCAGGTCGTTGACAATGTCCAGGTGCTGGTGCTCGTAGATCCACTGCTCGATGTCGCCGACCTCGTGCGCGCGAATCGCGTTCGGGAGGTTGTACGTCCCGGCGTAGGTGCGGTCAAAGGCCGCGAGGCAGAACCACGTCCGCTCCGTGTCCAGCTGCTCCCGGTAGCGTGTGGGGTCAGTGGGCGGGGGCACCGGCGGCTTGGTCCACCGCTCGTGCCAGCCGAGCTGGTACGCGAGGCGGATCGCAATCCCGATGCGCACCCAGCCGCTCTGGTCGGTCGGCTCCTTCCAATACACGAGGATCAGGAGCGCCTGCACGACGCCAGTGCTGCACACGCCCTGCTCGATCGCGTTGCTCAGCAACTTTTGCGCGTGCGACAGCAGGCGCGGGTACAGCGGCTTGTGAAAGTACTTTGCCGCGGCGGCGAGCACCGCCGAGAAGACGAGCGACGACCGCTCGCGCAGATACCCGCACGTGTGGAGGACGGGGTCGTGCAGCGCAATCATCGGGTTCAGGTACTGGTGGAACATGTCGACGAGGCGCACGGCCTCCATGTCGTTCAGGTACCCCATCATGACTGGAGTCAGCGAGGTCTCCCGGGCGGACACTCACGAGGATCGTCGAGCATGGAGCGGCTCGCGCGCCCCTCCTTGGCGCTGGCAGAGACGAAGGGGAGCTCGGACCAGCCCTCGCCCATGACGCGCTTGCTACTCTCCTGCTCCTCCTCGTCACGGGGTTCGCGCTCGCGCTTGCGGTCCCCTCCGTCGAGGGAGTGCCGGCTGGGCTGGGCGTCCGTGCGCGCCTCATGCGAGTGCGAGTGCGAGCGGGGCAGGGGCCGTGGGTCGCGCCCTTGCCCGAGGCCTGCGGGGAACTGGGGCTGCACCTCGGCGGTGTGAGGGCTCCCGTCCGTCATGGGCGAGATGTGCGAGGTCGGGCGACCGCGGACGTGTGAGGAATGCGAGCTCTGCGGCGAGGGGTCGACAGGGCTTGGGTATGCGCTCGAGCTCCCCCCGCCAGCAGGGAGGAGGGCGTTGACGACCATGCCGCTCGCCCACTGGGGCGGCGGCTGTGGCTGCTGAGGGGGAGGCATGTAGCTCGGGCCTGGGGCGTCGTTGCGCACGGGGCTGGGGCCGTCCGGGCGCATATTTGGCGGGTGGGCGTGCGACTCGAACTCGGGCCGCTCGTGGATCGCGGGCGGGCGCTGCCCGTCGACTGGGGGCGCGGGGAGGATCTTGGGGTTAGAGGTGCGCACGCGCCGCCGGCGCTTGCTGTATGCGCATGGGAGGTCGAGGCGCTGGCACCGCTGACAGCGCTGGGTGATGTCGTTGTCGTTGACGCATTTGAGCTGGTGTCAGCAGAGCGGCAAGCAGGCACCAGAATCCAAGCCCCACCTTGACCCCGCGGCAGAGGATGCAGCTGGCGTCAGTCTCGCACATCTCCGTCGGTGCAGGGTGCGCCGCCGTTCCGCCGCTACTCACGCGGGCTTGCGCGACTCCATGTTGAGTGTTGGTGAAGAGTCGCGCCGAGCGGCGAGTAGGAAGGCGAGTCGGAATTGCCTTGCGGTTGTGTAGTCCGCACAGACCACTTTGGTGGGTTGGTCGGATAATCCTGGTCGCTGCTTCCGGAAAAATGCAACCAGAGCTTAAATGGGTGGAGTGTGGCAGAATGGGAGCATGTTTGTGGAGTGCGGGCGATAAAGGCGGGGCTCCACAGTGGAGGCAAAGATGCAATCGCGGTTGTCGTCGTAGTTTCTGGTCACTTGTCAATACCTCTTGACAACTCTCCTGATCCTCATGATCAACACCCCTCTCTGTGATACCCATCAGCGCGTGCACATCACTACCCATGCTTCGCGTGCTTCGCAGAGCGGGCGCAGCAGTGCTTCGCAAAACGGACACGGCGCTCCGCCCGCGCAACCTCTATAGGTGAGTTGGACGTGGCAGCTCCCTCCCCTCCATCGCCCTCTCTGCTCCCCACCCCCAACGTCCACCATCCACCATGAGCAAGTTCCCCTCCCACCTCCTCGTGCGCGCGCGCCCTCGCCCCAGCAGACTGGCGCAATCCGGCGCCGCGTCTCCCTCGCGCCACCACGGCGCCGAGACCGCGTCGGCATCCTCCCCGCCTCTTCCTCCGCCTCCGCCTCCTCTCGCCCCTTCCCCGGGCGACACAGTTCCCATTGTCGCCTGCCGCCAGGTGACACGCATCCCCATGCCCCGAGCGATCCCTCGCACACTCGCTCACGCCCTCAGGGCCCATGCCCGCCGCGCCTTGGCCGAGAGCGGCCTGCCTTCGCCCCCCAAGGACGGCATCGCCATCACCCGCGGGGCCGGTGGCGCTCCCGTCGTTCTCGTGGCGGCAGATGAGGAAGTAGCCAAGACGCTGGCCAAGGTTGGCCCGGAGGTGAGTACTGCGGGTGGCATAGTGCTTGGTGCGTGTCTAACCATAGCGTCAGGGGGAGGACGACCTCAGGGCCGTCGTCAAGGAGCTTCAGCTTGCGCGCGCGCGCGACGTCAAGCAGCGTGACATTGATCGGAAGCGGCACCACCAGGAGCTCGTGCTCGCGCGCGAGGAGCGCGACCGCGACCGGCTGGAGATCCGCCTGGCGCGCCAGGAGGCGGCGCTCGCGCGCCAGGAGGCGGCTGACGTGCGCGAGGAAGCCAACGCGCGCATCGCCACGCTGAGTGGGGCCCTCAACCCCATCTGGCGCCCCGAGGCGGCGCGCCTGATCCTCGCGGTCGTATGCGCTTGGCCTGCAGGCCGACCAACGGCTAAGGCCCTCGAGGCTGGTCGAAAGACCAGCGGCGGTGCAGTCAACGCCAACGTGACCCAAGTATGCCTGGCATGTCTCAAACTGCTGACTCCAGTTGGTCCGCGTTGCAGAAGTTGCCGTCGAAGATGCGAAGCAGGCGAAGCACACGCCGCAGGACAAGGAGCCTGTCCGTCGGCTCGATCTGCAGCTGAAGCTCCCGATTGCGGATGAGATGAAGGTGAGGGTGCTGGAATGGACTTTGGAGACACTGCGCGAGTCGACGAGCCGCCACGACATGGCGCACCTCTCTGCGCGTCGCCCGGCCAAGGTGCCCGAGTTGATGCAGGGAGAGCTTGCGGGCGCCGAGCCCAAGCAGCGCGAGCTGCTTGAGGCCGTGCTCCAGGTCATTTGTTTGTATAAGTGATGTAGACTGTTGTTCATACCTGTTAGAAACTTCGGATGGACTGGCCGGCGGCCGGCCTCCGCCCGCAATCGGGCTCCATTGCTTCCCACTCCAATCTTCCCATTCCAAGCACAGCCCCAAGCAACCCAGGTTGAGGACAGGTAGAAAGCGTGGGTGTCAGCATACCCGCGTTCCCCTCGGCCACCATCTCCCTCAACCCCCTTATCCCCTCGGTCAGCCCTCGGCCAAAGGGCGATAACAAAGGTGCATGCCCCATCCATCCGTGACACTCGGACGCGACGGACGTGCACCAGGAACGCAAGCGCTGTCTCACTCGCCGTTATCAGATGACCGAAGGAACGGCATGGACGCTTTCGGCGGCCGGAGCCAATCAGGGCCCATACCGTTTCTTTGGAGACAGCCGGCGATCGTCCACCCTCTCCCTCGTCGTTCTACTTGTTGCACGGCCGCGTACGGCACGCGGATGGTGAACTGCTAAACGTAGCGAGGGCGAGTTGTGGGCTATCTGATGATGGGTGGGGGAGGGCTGAGGGGATGGTGGGGAGGTGGGGGAACTCGTTTTGAATTGCTTGTTCCAAGACGCCTCCTGACTGGCGGCGACCTTCGAGGGCGCGGCCGTCCAGTGCACCACCGGCTGGGTTGAGTAGCGAAAGCTGCTGTGGTGCTATGCTCGTACCACCTCCCCTCTGCCAACAACCAGTGCTACTTTGAAGCAAGCTTGATGAGTTAAACATTCGGGATCCGCGTGGATCGGCGGACGATGGGGGAGCAAGAACCATTTACATCCGCTATTACTTCTGACCTCTGCCCTCAATGTGTCTCCGCATCACCCCTCGCATCCTTAAACCCTCTCCACATACTCGAGCTCGGCCTTCTCGCCATGCGGCGACCCAGGCTCCGAGACGTCCTCGGTAACCGGGGGCGGGATACCGTGCGGGGGCCACACCTTCTTCTGCCGCCACTGGGAGTAGCGCGAGGGCCCGCCAAAGAGCTTGGCCATACTCTCGATAGGCGTGCCGCGCGTCTCGGGGATGAAGACGAACGTGAACGCCAACGTGGCGAAGCAGCAGATGCCGTAGAAGACGAAGATCCAGCCGCCGACTGCAGCCTGCATGTGAGGGGCGGACATGGTCGCGGCGAAGGAGGAGAGCCACTGGGTCGCGGCGCCGAAAGCGCCCGTAATGGAACGCATGGAGATGGGGAACATCTCGGCCGAGACGATCCAGCACCTGGTGTCAGCGGAACCCAGGGGAGAGGAGAAGATGGCGCGGGAGGCACAGCCTACACATGCTTCGCTGAACGTCGCCACTTCTCGGCCACTCACAGACTGTTACCACCCCAGGACCAGATGAACGAGTACAGCATGATGCAGGCGACTGCGGCAGTACCCTCGCGCTGCTCTGCCGCCGAAAGCATGCCCTTCTTGGACGCTGGGTCGACGGCGATGACGTACGCGCCGATGTAGATGAGTGTTATCGCACAACCGCCGGCAGACAGGAGCCACGGGACGCGGCGGCCGGAGCGGTCGACGATCCACAGGCAGAAAGTGATGGCTCCCACGGCCTTGACGAGCCCGTAGAAGCCGGTGTAGAGGTTGACGTCTTCTGTGGCGATCCCGACGGAAGTGAACAGGGTGGGCGAGTAGTCTGGGATCAGCCTCCGACGCGATACACGACTTACAGTTGAGGACGACCGCGCCGCTAAAGTTCATGAGGATGAACATCGCGAAGAGGCAGAACATGCGGTGCCGGACGTGCGGGACCTTGAGCTCCTTGCCGAAGGCACGGAGGTAGGGAATCATACCCTTCTTGCCGCCGGCGAACTTGCGCTCCTCCTCAATGACGACGCGCAGCATAGCCACCTCCTCCTGCAGGTAGTGGTGGTCCTCGGGGAGCTGGCGGACGTAGCTGAGGACGTGGAGGGCCTCCTCCTCCCGTCCCTTGCGGAGGAGCCATCCCGGCGACTCCTTGAGCACGATGGAGCCGACGGCGAGCATGCCACCAGGGATGAGCTGGACGGCCATGGCGACGCGCCACGACGTGTTGCTCGTAACGTCCATGTGGCTCGTGATGCCAAAGTTGATCCAGAAGCCGACGAGCGAGCCGATCTGGTACGCAATTTCGAAGAAGCCGGTGAGCTGGCCGCGGATGGCGGGGGGCGAGAACTCGCCGATAAACGTCGGGATCGTGGCGGTCAGCACGCCGACCGCAAAGCCTGTGATGGCGCGGCCGGCGTAGATCATGCCCAGGTTGTGCGTGGTCACGGTCATGAGGATCGCGCCGAGGTTGAAGAGGAACGCCGAGACCTGCATCGGGCGCTTGCGGCCAAACCTCTCCATGCAGGGCCAGGCGAAGACGGCGCCGAACCACGCGCTCCCCGTAAACGTCGAGGTGAGGTTGGTCGTCATCGCCGTCTGCTCGGCCTTGGTCATCTTGTCGATGCCCATCGCCAACTTGAACGACGGACGGGCGATGGTTGTGCCAATGAACGCGCCTGCCATCAGATCCTGCGGGCATGGTGACAACATACCGTCATATCCGAAGGTGAGGGCACCGCAGCCGCAGATGATCGCGAGCATGTACACTCGCCAGTTGTACACCTCCTTCGGCGTCGGCCGGTCCTCAATCTTCTTGAACCCGCCCATGTTGTACGGTCGTGTGTGTCTGTGTGGTGCGAAGCGGGGTGAGTGGGGTCCCGTCCGGGGTGTGGAGAAGTGAGACCAGAACCATCCTCTCGTGAGTCTTAAGACGTTCCGCAGCACTAGTTCCGGACCGCCTGCTGCCGGCTCGCCAAGAGGCCTAGACGGTTAGCGACGGCGATGGAGCCCCAGCCGTGGAGCGGGGTTCGGTGTCAGGTCAGTGGGAGTGGGAGCAGCCAGTGAGACACTCGCGATCTCGGGGGTAGGATTCCAAGGAGGTTGAGAAGGCCCATCTTCCACAGCAGCACCAGAGCTGGGCTAACTCCGCACCGGTCTCATCTATCGTTCCGAATGCATTGTTGACGAGGAACGCGATGCCCAGCTGACCTTGCGTTGGGCGCTATCCCCGGCTCGGCGCGGTAATCTGCGGGACATTTGGTGTGTTAGGTGCCTCTCGGTGTGGTCCTAGTCCGCTCGGAGGATGTCTGTGCCGAGCCGTGAGAACGCCGCAGCACCTCCATGACGGCGAGCGGGGGGCTCTTTTCGGGTCCCAGGCAGCCCTTTATAGCTTGCAAGGTGCCGAGCTGGGCGCGGTGTCCGTCATATGACCCCTTGCGTGCACGCACGCGACAGCTTACCCATCACGCTCGTAAGCACACAGAAGCACGACACGACATGGACATGTGCCTCGCATCTAGACACCGATTTTGGAGCTTGGCGTCCACCTGATCTGTCCACCTGATCTTGGCCTCCACCTCTAGAGGAATGGAACGGGCATCTGGGAAGACCGCTGGTAGATGCCCACCTGTCCATCCTGCCCATCGGTCTTGACACCGCGGCCGTAAACACCGCTCTCGGTCAACGCCGATGCTCCGACCAACTTGCGACGCGGGTTGCGGGCACGGCGCTCGACCTCTGTAATTAGGCGAGGGCGCGACACGTGTGTGATGGCACGGCATACAGCTGACGCGCCTGCCGTGCCAGCTTCATGTTGCCGCTCACAGCTTCGCAGCTTCGTAGGCCCACGAGGTACTCGGTACTGCGGAGCGTGGGACTTGGCTGGCACAATTAGATAAGGGAGGCGCCAAGCTATGTGGCGCAGTGTTGGCAGTGACGATGACATGGCGAAGGCGCTACGCATGGCTGCGAGGCTGTGATCGCCAAGGCATGGTGGAGGCGATCCACCGAGGTCGGCACCTCGTGATCAGCAGGCTGTGTGCTTGGACACAGCGAGCGACGTCGTCGGTCCGGGTAACCGTGCGAAGGTGGAGTGCCGCAGCCAGTTTCCCGCGGATCAGTGCTCTGACAACATGGCCACATGGGCGAAGCTTGAGAAGGCTGCGACAATCGGGTAGTGCGGGGAACCGGGGCTCTCCATGGGGGACGTATGCACTCTGGCGGCCTGGCGGGTTGGTCCTGACTGACGTTGGCCTCGGTCACCGCGATATGTGAAGGGCGCCAAAGCTCTCCACTCGAGCCATCATTACCGCGGCTTGACGTCAACCGCAGCTCGGTGAGGAGCTGCTGTAGGTTGCGTTTGTTGTCTGCCTGCCTGCGAGCTTTGCATACCGCAAGCCCTGGCACGTGGGGGCCTGGGGCCGAGCCGGCTCCGACAATTGCTACATCAGCCAAGGCAGATGCACGCCATGAGCATGCATGTGTGCGGGTATACGGCATGTCCGCGCACTTCCAGGCCCAGAGGCCCTTCATCTGTCTCGTCGCCGCCTGTTCTCTGGCCCCACCGTTTGACGTCAGCTGTGGAAGCTCACCAAGATTATGATTGAATATGCTGAAATAAGTTCATGACATTCCGTACACGCAGTACGCCAGTGGGCTCGTCCGCGTCCCCGAACGGCAAGAGAACAAAGGGGACGTCCTATGCCTGCCCGGCTGGGTGACGGAAGCGCTGGGTGACGTATCCTTGCCTACACCGTCGCACGCCGTGGAGCACGGCGGCCGAGGCGGGCCGAAGCGGCGTCGGAGTCGAGAAGATTGCGGGATTCAGGGCGGGGGGTGGAGGTCGACCACCGAGTGGCGAAGGCTAGGCCCAAGACTGCGTGGCTGAATCAACTGCGCGGGAGACGTGGGTCGCACCGTTGTCAACAAGATACACAAAGCCACCAAACTAGGCAGGCGTGGAATTGACGTGTGTAGGTCACAAAGGAAGAAACTGGGCCGATTCATTCCGCTGCATCTCTGTCTCTCAACATTACTCACGTTGTCTGGGAACACCCCATAGTCTCTGCTTCTCATTCTCAGCAGCATGCGCGCTGCCCTCCTCCTTCCCCTCCTCGCGTTAGCCAGCGCTGCGCGGATAGCGCGGCACGACGACCATGACGAGCCTGATGCCCATGCGGCCGAGGACGATTCTCTGGCCGTCTCTGCGTTGTCGGCGGCCAAGGTGTTTGAGACGGCGTCAATCGTCTCCTCCGCAGCCTCCTCTTTCCTTCCCTCGCCCACTGCCTCTGGAGACCACGGCCACGGCCACGGCCACGGCCACAAGGGCGCGCCTCCGGCGCACAACCACAACGCGCACGCCCCCGTCAAGGAGTTCCTCGACGATGTTGCGCTGCACGAGTGGCACGACTTCCCTCCCACTTACATGGACGCGGACTTTCGGCTCACCAACGACTCGGTCATCTTCGGCGAGGTGTTCCCCGCGGACTGGGACCCAGAAACCGTCGCGAGCCACCCGGGACTCATGTTCGCGCATGTCATGTGCATGGTCGTTGCGTACTTTGTCCTCCTGCCCATCGGTGTGTGCTGGGAAGCGTCACACACTCACACTCAGGTCTTGCCCTCCGTGCTGCGGGGCACCCTTCGCACTACCTTGTGAGCGGTGCGTCCCTGGCCGTCGCGATCCTTGGGTGGGTCGCGGGCGTCGCATACAAGGCTGCCATGCCTGACCTGTGAGTGTGTGCACCAGGTGGAGCTGGGAATGCCCGCGGGGCGCTGTCCGGAGCCGTCGTGTTATCGGAAGCGAGACGCCGGCTGTACGCTGACGCCAGCTACTCGGGCGCAAAGCACAGCGGTATCGGCAACATCCTGCTCCTCACGCAGATCACGTTGACGGTGTTCGACTCGCTCGCGCTCATCAAGCGTGCCGTCTCGTTCTACCGCTCGGGCAACCGCAACTGGAAGCACTTCTTCCGCGACGCGCTCCGGAGCTCGGGCGAGGACAAGTACACAGCGGCGAGCCGGTACGAGATGGTCGGGTTCCACGACGAGCCGGAGGAGCACGACGACGAGGAGGTCAACGACCGCCAGCGCGCGATCTTTGCGATCGGGGACGACGACGAGTCACGTGTCACGTCGCCGCACTCCATGACGCCGTCCCGCCAGAGCACGGGCTCCGAGGGTACGCTGCAGGACTCGCCGACGACTTCGCGCAACTCGCGCCACCACATGTTCGAGATGGGCGCCGAGCGGCTGCACAAGATGAGCGGTACGCACTCGCGCGGCGCCTTTGACCAGGAGCACTTTGACCAGGAGGACTTGAACCGAGAGCACACCCCGTCGTGGAGCGTCGCGCCGGAGAGTGCGCCGGAGCTGGTATCGCGTCGTGCGTCGGCGGTCCGCGCGACTCAGATTGTCCTCACCTGGATCCGCCGAACGCAAGTCGTCCTCGCGTACGTCGCCGTCTGCACTGGTATCCCGGTGTACGTGGGCATGTGCCCGCCGGCTTCATCAACACGTGTGCGGCGCACATCATCAAGGGCTCCATCTTCTTCGGGTACGGCGTGCTCACCTTCGCGCGTTACCTCGGTGCGTACGCGGATCTCGGGTGGGCGTGGAACCGCAAGCCGGCTGGCTCGCGCGCTGTGTCCGCCGAGATGGTCGAGTGCGCCGTCATCTTCACGTACGGCGCGACCAACACGTGGATGGAGCGCTTTGGTGCCAAGGCCGGCGACCCGTACACCGTCAAGCAGGTGCAGCACATCAGTATCGCCGTCATGTTTGCGTTTGGTGGCCTCGCGGGCTGCCTCCTCGAGTCGGTGCGGGTGCGCAAGCTCCTCGGGTCGGTGATCAGCACGAACGGCGGCAACGGCCGCGTTCGCGAGCCGCCGACCTACGCGTTCAGCTTCAACCCGTTCCCGGCCCTCGTGATCGCCATCACAGGCCTGGCAATGGCGGCCCACCACCAGGACTACGTGTTCCAGGTGAAGATCCACGAGCTGTGGGGCATCCTGCTGGCCGGCGGCTCGATCTTCCGCTTCCTCACGTACTTCTACCTGTGGGTGCGGCCGCCCACCGAGTCGATGCTCCCCTCGCGCCCGCCGACCGAGGTACTCACCAGCTTCGGCTGGGCTGCGGGCGGCATCGTCTTCATGCTCAGCGACGAGGAGGTCGCGTTCGCAGCGATGCGCTCGGGCTTTGACGACATGATGGCGTTCCTCTGCTTTACTGTCGCGCTCACCTGTCTCATGTTCTGCTGGATCGTGGTCGTCATGGCCATCAAGGGCCTCGCGCTTTTGCGGATTAAGCGCGGCGTCGAGCTCGCCATGGGCGACGAGGAGGAGACCGCGGCGTAGTAGTGAGACTACGTCGTCACTGTAGACTATCTCGCCCCGCAGTTATAATGGGCGCGTCACTGGCAACCTCCCCTGCCAGATCTTACATGCAACTGTATTAAGTCGTCTGTCAGCCTCTCGCAGTCGTGTCTCGCCAGGTGCTGCAGAGGTGGGGACGGGTGTTGGCGTCATATGCGTCTAACCCGCCAGCCCACCCCTGCCCATGCAGCTTGCTGTGCGATGACTGCTTGCTGCGCTCGACGAGGCGCGCTAAAACTCGCCGTATGTCCACCACCCACACTCAGTGCCCCGTCATGTGTTGCGATCAGAATGTTAGCGCATAAGACAGTGTAGAGGCGTTTGGATGAATGGAGAGCCAAGAGTCAGTTTGACCAGAGGGATACAGTGCGAAGGAGAGAGCTGGGAGCGAGGGAGAGAGTGGCACGGGGCTGTGCCAGAATGTCGGAATGGAGAGCACCGTGCACCGCCTGCTCCATTTCGGAAGGTTTGGGCCCTGGGGAGCTGGTTAACATAGGTCGGCAGCAGAGTGTGTGTGGCTATCCCGCTCCTGTCCATGCAGCTCGCTCCGCACGCAGAAGTATCATTACTCCCTACGCTTGCAGCGCGCTGTCGCTAGCTCGCTCGCCCGCCGACAAGCCCGATGCATCTCGCCGTTTGCCCCCCGCTCCCCCATTCCCCCTGTGCTGGATTGCTGGAATGGAGAGCATCACGCACCGCCTACTTCATTTTGGAAGTTTGGCACTGGGGACCTGAGCATGCTAAGCTGCAGAGGTCGCGTGGATGCCATCTAGACGATCGACAAGAGGAGTCAATTACACGGCAACCAGGATGCATGCGGTCGGTTCAGTCGAGAAGGGACGCGTCTTGCCCTGTGCAGTTACTGTCGTGATGGTAAGAGGATGCATGCATGGGTACCTTTATGCGGATGCGGGACGAGTACGGGGAGCGGTGTAGCAGCGTAACAGCGGGCAAGGGACGTGGAAGTGGGAAACAGGCTTTCTCGTGCCTCGGGCTCAGATATGCCACCTCGCCCCTCATACCCTCCCCCACCGTACTCGTACAGGGTTGCATCCTGGGCACTGCGCACCTGGACACACCCATCCATCTCAACCACTACTCTGCTCTACACCACTTCTTCTCCGCTCACCACTACATTCTTCTTCTCATTCTCCCGTCCAGCGTCCAGGTGACACTCGCATCTTACATTCCCTTCTCGCCCCCCTAGACATCCCCTCGCCCTCTTGTCAAGACTTCACACTTCACACATCACACCACCATGGCCTCGGCTCCCATCAGGCAGCCACGCGGGCCCCCTTCTTCGGCCGGGTCCTATGCAGGCTCCCCAGCCGCCACCGCCTCCCAGTCATCCCCCGGACCCGCAGGCCACGCGTCGCCGGGTCCGCCCATGGCTGACGCCGAGAGCCTCCTCCGCCGCAACAAGACGGTGGCGACAGCCGCCCGTGCAGCGCAGGCCGCAGCCCGCTCCGCAGACAACGCCAGTGCTTCCGCAGCGTCATCCACCAGCGACGCGGCCGCATACCGCCGCAGCTTGGGCCCGACGACGATCGAGGCGTACCAGCGTCAGCTGCGCTCGGGCTCGTTCTCCGGCATGGCTCCCAGCCCGCAGCTCGCGGCCGTCGGCAGCTCTGGCGACGGCGGCCTCGTGCGCCGCACCAGTGGCCGGGGCGACTTTGCGTCGCGCGGCGGCCAGACGACCGAGGAGACGCTGATCGAGTCGCTCGGCGAGAGCCTCGACGAAGTCCCTTCCACCGAGCCCGGCAACTGGTACAAGGGGTTGTCGCGGCAGAGCTCGCTACCCTCGCGCAGACGTGAGTGCTTTGTCGACGTGATGTGAAGGCCCGAGCTGACGTGTGACATGCACCCCTCGCTCGATCCTCCGTTGTCTGATGTCGCCCACCATTCCGCTCCTCCTCGCTCGGCTGCCGATGCTCGTCCCACTTCTCATGATGCCTTCTGCGCACACCCACTGTCCCCACCGCATCGGCCTGCACAATACGATTCGGCTCCATCATCGACGACGCCCCGGCCCACACCCCATCATTCTCTGTCCGCTTCCCTGCACGACTGCACACACTCTTCGACACGTACACACACTCGCACGCCCGCATCACTCATGACAACAGTCAACGGTGTCAACCCAGGTCTGTTCACACCGGCCGAGTCCCGGGAGCAGGTCCCACAAGCGAGCAACGCCAGCTCGATGCCTCCCCCACCGCCTCGCCCGCCTCGCCGTGTCTACCAGCCAACTGCCGACCAGACAAGCACTTCTCCTCCCCCCACTGCGGCATCGACGCAGTCGACTCACTCGCGCTCTTCATCATCGCACGCCCCCTCGCACTCTCTGGGGTCTCTCAGCATGCTGGCCAACCCCAACTACGAGCCTTCGGCTCCCTCGCCAGTCCCCTCGACGCCAGGAAGCGCAGGACATGGAAGCTACAACGAGGCGGCTGCGGCTGCGCTCCCGGCTGGCGTGTCGCGCACGCAGAGTCTCCGCGCGCACATGCACCACAACCCCCAGACGATGGTGGACATGAGCACGCTCGGCCGCAGTGCTTCGATGCGTACGCCCGGAGAGTTATCGTACTCGCGCCAGCACCAGTCCCCTCCTCCCCCTCCACCACCCTTCAGTCTGGCCACTCCGCCTCGCAACAAGGGACACCTTCCCCACTACGCCCCCAGTGACGACGGTGATGTTCCGGGTGCCAATCTCCAGCGCCACCACTCCCTTGGCCGTTCGCAGGCGCTATTATCGCTTGATCAGCGCGAGGATCTCCGTCGCCATTTAGCAGCGTCCCCCGGTGCTGCTTCGGCGACGTCGGCCGGAACCCCCGGCGAGGGCACCGGCCACTCGCGTCACATCTCGGAGATAGACCAGTCTGGTCTTGGGCGCAACCTGTGGACTCCTGGTGCGCCTGCTCCCGGCGATGACGGGTGGTCATCGAACACGAATGCCGCACAGCAGTTGCAGGACGCCCTCGACGCCCTCAGCATCCGCGACGGAGGCCAGATGCACCGCCCGGGGCCGGCGATGGGTGAGGAGCCCTCGTGGGTCACCAACTTGGTCGGCATGCCTGGCCAGCCTTCGCCGACGTCGCAGGTGCGCCCGCTGGGCTGGGACGACCGCGGCTCGCCGTATGGCGGGCTTGGCCCGTGGGGTGGCGGCCCATCGCTCCAGCCTCCGCCCCTCCTCTACCAGCAGCAGCAGCAGCTGTACGCCCAGACCCAGGCCCAGCTTAAGCTCCAGGCTGCCGGTCTGGGTGGTGGTATGCCGCTGCACGGTCTGCCTCCCATGCACCTCCAGCAGGGCTACATGGGCGGAAACTACCTCGGCACGCCGTTCCACACCGGCTATGGCACGCCGCCTGGCCCCATGCCTGGCGGCGGTGGCCTCCCTGGTGGCCCCGGCGGCATGCCCGGCGGCTCGCCGATGAGCGCGCAGGACGTCGACGTGATGGAGCTTGCGCGCAAGAAGGGGCTCAACCCTGCCACGTTCGACTGCCGTCCGCCGTACGCGCGCTTCTTTGTGATCAAGAGCTACACTGAGGACGATGTGCAAAAGTCGCTCAAGCACGAGGTGTGGTCGAGCACTGTGCTGGGCAACAAGCGTCTCGACAATGCGTGGCGCGAGAGCCACGACAAGGGACCGTGGGTGTGAACTGCTTCTCCGCTGACATCAGAATCTACCTCTTCTTCTCCGTCAACTCAAGCCGAAACTTCTGTGGCGTAGCTGAGATGATCTCGGGGTGGGTGTATGATGCCGGCGGTCCACTGACAGCAGTGTCGACGAGTCGAAGACGTCGGACATCTGGGCCACGGACAAGTGGAAGGGCCTGATGAACGTCCGCTGGCGGTTCGTTCGCGACGTGCCCACCAGCGCACTCAGGCACTTGCGCCTGACCAACACGCCGGACCGCAAGCCGATCACGACGTCGCGGGACACTCAGGTGAGCTCTTGTGTGCGACTTGAGCTGACAGCAGGAACTGCCCTACGACATCGGCTGCGAGGTTCTCCAGATCTTCCTCGACCACCAGCACAAGTCGAAGACGAGCCTCCTCCAGGACTTTGCATACTACGAGCGTCTGTCGGCCACGCGCTCGACTAGCAGCGCGACGCCGACGCCCCAGGGCCCCGGTGGCCCCGGCGGCCCTCACGGACACAGCGGGATGCACGGCGGCCCTGGTGGCTACGGCGGCCCGCACATGAGATAGACGACTGTGAATAATGCGCCGCATCCGCCCTCGGCGTTCCCGCTCGCCGCTAATCGCATTGTCCAGATTGAAATGCCCCATCACATCTAAGGCCGTGGAACGTTACGAATGTATCTTTTGTCATGACGAGGTCCACGAGCCTTGAAGTTCACCGCGTAACCTCGTCGGTCTGTGGGTCACCATGGCTGCACGACGGGGACTCGTATGTGAGAGCGGCATTACTCTGAGCTACATGGTACACGGGCAGGTTGCCGCGGCAAGTCGCGCAGTTCAGCGGAAGGATGGCATGTGGAGGTTGGCGGCGCGTTCCGCTCGTGATCGGCAGATGGGCAGCCCACCTGATCGCGAGCAAGCAGTGGAGGTCGGACGAGTCGCATCGGACGAGATCCGAGCACCTCTTATCAGTGTGACTCACAGCCGCCACCATCTGCATCGAGTCTCACGCCTGGTGCACGCCAAACAGGCCACGAAACGGCCCCAGTCGAATTGGCTTGGCCGGTTTGGGTGCGGCGCCCAGACTGGCCAGATTCGCGGGGCCCATTTCCAACGGGCGGCACTCGGGCAACCGATTTCCAAGCTTATCGTGCCCACCTCCCCGTCACCAGGTTATTTTCCTTTCCACCCGCCGTCTCTCACTTGTGCATCACCTCCTCTTCGACAGACTGCAGAAATGGGCCTCAGCCAGACCCAGAAAGACCTGATTGCGGGGTCCGTGGGCGGGATGACGCAGGTCATCGTCGGCCAGGTGAGTCGCTTGTTTACATTCGCACGTGGGGAGGGAAAACGGACAGGCGGAGGCTGGGTAGCGAGCGGCGAGCGAAGAGGAGACGAGGAGATGCGGGGAGACGACGGGATGGCACGGCAGCTCTGGATGATCGCTAACTCCCAGCCCTTTGACATTGTCAAGGTGCGCGTGCAGACCGCCGCGCCGGGGACGTTCAAGTCGCCTCTCGACTGCGCGACCACGCTCCTGAAGAACGAGGGGCCGCTCGGGTTCTACAAGGTGGGTGATTCCGGAGCAGAGAGACCAGCGGAGGGAGCAGCGGGGCGAGGAGCTGGGCGAGGAGGCGTGCCAGCCTTGGCCGGCGTCGCCGAGGCGTCGGTGCGCCTGCACTGCACCCTTGCTCTTGTCACCCTTGCTCTGACGACATCTGACAGACACTGACCCCAGGGCACGCTCACCCCGCTGCTCGGTATCGGCGCGTGTGTGTCGATCCAGTTCGGCGCGCTCGAGTGGGCCAAGCGCTTCTTTGCGGACAGGAACGGCGGCAAGGAGCTGTCGCTGGGCGAGCTGTACGCGTCGGGTGCGATCGCGGGCGCGGCCAACACCATCGTCGCGGGACCTGTCGAGCACATCCGTATCCGTCTGCAGACGCAGCCCTCCAACCCCAAGCTGTACAACGGCCCCCTCGACTGCGCGCGCAAGCTGTACGCGCAGAACGGCATCGCCGGTGTCTTCAAGGGCCAGGGCTCGACGATTGTCCGTGACGGTCTTGGCTACGGGTAAGTCCAGGCTTGGGTGTGCTCGCTGCGCTGGCTCACACCAGTTTCTACTTCCTCGCGTACGAGGCGCTCGTCCAGCGCCACATCCGGAAGAACGGCGGCACCCGCGAGGACATTGCCCCGCTCTGGTCGCTGAGCTACGGTGCGCTCGCCGGCTACGCGCTCTGGGGCTCCATCTACCCGATCGACGTCGTCAAGTCCAAGCTGCAGACGGACAGCCTCGACCCCGCTAAGCGCATGTACTCGAGCATGTTTGACTGCTTCCGCAAGACGTGGCGCACGCAGGGGTGGCGCGGGTTCACGGGCGGCCTCGAGCCCACGCTCATCCGTTCGCCGTTTGCCAACGGCGCGACGTTTGTCGCGTTCGAGCTCGCCATGCGCGTCATGGGCGGCGACAAGCACGAGCACCCCATGCTCCCCGACCCGACGGCGTAGGTGTAGGAGAGAGATCTTGGCCTCGACAGCACATCCGGACGTTACATGCATAGAGTGTACGATTATCTGACCCCTAGCGAGCTGGTGCTGGGCGCTGACGTCTGACTGGGTCGGTCCACTGACTGCAGAGCACTACTGGCCTCAACGCTGAGAGCTTCTGACACTTGACGCGCTCAGTCACGGTGTTCTTTAGGCAACCCGACTGACTCTCATCCAGCGAGATGGCACAACCCGGCGATACTCACAGAGCATCCCGGTCTGTTGTACCTCACGGTATCCGTGTCGCGTCATTTCGTCTGGACAGCCACCCAGCCAGTCGGTCTCCCCATCCGACGCCATCAACCTCTACACCAAGCCACCCAGCTGTCCAACCAACCCAGCCTCTATCTTCCAACAAAGTCCATGGGCTCCCCGGGGCTCCTGGGCCAGATGAGCTGTGCTCGGCGTGCCTGTGTGATGCAGATCGTTTGGTGGAGGTGGGGGTGGCACCTGACTGAGGCGAATGACAATCCACGCAGCCCATCCAACCTCGGACCCTCCATCTTTCCAGGAATTCATCGACTCCGAAGCGGTGTAGGTCCCCAACCCCTCCCAGAGCCTCCCAGCAGTCCCAATTGCCTCATTCTCACGATTTAGCCTCTCCCGCCGGCAACTCCTCCAACCAACTGCCCTATGGCTCAGTTGGCTAGCGCGTGGAGCTGTTACTCTGACGAGAAGCAACTCCGAGGTCCACGGTTCGAGCCCGTGTGGGGCAGATCTTTTGTTCTGGGGGCTACTGGAGGGGTGTACGGGGAGCACGGGACGGCGCGGAGGTGTAGAAGACGTTTGGAGACGGGGAGAGGCGGTGGGAGAGGCGGTCGGAGGGGTGTGTGGCAATTGTGGCTTGGAGATCTCAGTGTTCGGCGAGAGTTAGCGTATTGTCACTAACCCGGTCCCGCCCCTCCTCCGGCTCGTCCGGGGAGCCTGGGATTGTCTGCCTGCGACTGAGGAGCATCGAGAAGGTCGTTTGCGGTCGCGTGAGCACACCACCAAAATGGCGCACGGCCATACCTCCACCGCCGATCCGACGATCATTGATCTCCCAGGCACCCAAACCCCGCCACACGCCACGAAGCCTCCAGAACACCCGTGTCACGTCAGCGGCCAGGCAGTTCGTTGCGACTCCTCGAGAGACATCTTGTCGACCGTGCAGACTACCTCGTCGCTCTTCGCCGTGAGGTCGCCAACATGAGGCGCCGATTGTGGTCTTGGAGCAACTCTCGACCTGTCCATCATCGCCAGTTGCCACCACCCGGCCGTCAGGGCGAAGGTGCCCACCGGTGCCTCGGACTGCGCCTCCCAACTGTAAGTGCGATAGGTACGGTATTTGCAGTGCGCTTCATCAAGCGTCCTCAAGGACTGAAAGCGACGGAGAGTAAGGAGCCGGCGGGGGCGGAGACTTCCTGCAGCTTGATCATCAGTGGTATACCAGCCCGTATACTGGCAATCGACAGTTCGGCTCGGCCGCATACCCCGAGGGCGTCCAGCTCCTACTCTGACACTGCAGGGCAGGAGGAGGCGGGGCTCGACGCGCCCAAACGACGCACAGACACCTCCACCGCCGAGCCGCCGATCAACGCCCAGGCACCGCCAATCCATCACACCTCCAACCACCACACCTCACCATACCACCTACCAACAAGCATCCCGCGCGGCCAAAAGAGGAGGCTGAGGAACTGAATCCCCTGTTGACGAGAGTGGGATTCGAACCCACGTCCGAAGACTGCGGAGAGCAAGCTCCTTAACACAGCGCCTTAGACCGCTCGGCCATCTCGCCTGCGAGAGAGCGCGCGCGCGGGTGTGGACTAGTTGCGTCGGAGGTGGTCGACCTCCACTTGTGTGGGATTACGTAAGGGAAACCCCACATTCCGTGACTTCAGTGCGGAGGGAGTGGAATGAGGCGTGAGGCGGACGAGGTGCTGGAGGCGTGCAGTGGGCCAGTGGGGAAGGCGGAGGGCGATGGAGGGCGGTGAGGTGCGAGGTGGGAGAGGGGCGAGGCGCAGAGGGGCGAGGGGGGCTGAAAGTCGATCACCGCGCGATCGTCGCTGCGGAGGCTAGTCCGCAGCCGCCACCGAAGTTGACGCGACTACGTTTCCGCACTGCGCACGTCCCATATTAACCTCTCAACAACAACTGTCTCTCTCTCTCTCTCTCTCTCTCTCTAATTCTCTCTCCCTCTCAACAACTCTCTCAATCCCCACCTTCCCCCGTCCCTCAAGGTATTTCCCACCCCATACCACGCTGACACTGTAGCCTCGTGTATCCTAAACCTCTCCACCTCTCACCAACCATGACCACTCCGCTGTACGAGATCCGCCAGGCGCCGGGGAAGGGCCTGGGTGTGTTCGCGCTCTCCGACCTCCCGAAGGGCACGCGCATCATCCAAGAGTCTCCGCTGGCGACCATCACCCTGCCGCCGGACGCCGACCTCGTTCACCATGTTAACACCGCGGTGGACTCCATGTCCCAGGACGCATTCCGCACCTTCCTCCGCTTGCACCACGACCCCGCCGCGCCCAACAAGTACCTGTCGATCTGGCGCACAAACTCCCTCTCCGCGGGGCCCGAGGCAAACAAGAGAGGCGTGTACCGCGACATCTCCCGCATCAACAATAGCTGCGTGCCGAACGCCCACCCCTTCTGGCGCGAGGAGCTGGGCAAGATGACGATCGTCGCGTCCCGCGACATCACGGCCGGCAAGGAGATCACGATCGGGTACTTCCATGACGCGCCGCGTGACCGTCGCCGCCAGTTCTTCGAGCAACAGTTTGGGTTCCGCTGCTCGTGCCCCGCGTGCATGCTCAGCGGGGAGGCGCTCGAGCAGAGCGACCGGCGTCGCGTGTTCCTCAAGGACGGCCTCGAGTTCATCAACGAGAAGGACCCTACTGTCCTTGCGTCGCGCGCCGATGACATTTTGCGGGCGTGCGATCTCATCCGCATCGTTAGCAGGGCCGAGTACGGCGACATCGAGGCCTACTACACCGACACGTACGTTATGGCCTTCGGGGTCGCCATGGCTACTGGGCGCAACGAGGACGCCTCTCGCTATGCCGCGGCCGCGTACCATCAACGCGTCGCCCACGCCGGAGGGGAGGACTATATGTGCGAGAGATTGAAGGGTATCGCAGGCATCCCTCAGTAGTTCCGCCAGGCCGGCGTCGCGCCCCCGTCCATAGATGTGTCTGTAACTTAGTGAGCTCAGTCCCATGTTAGAGTATAATGTCCCAAGCATGACATATAGCAAATACGGCGAAACAACGAAGCAGGAGCGCGCGAAAGTCTATGCGCAGAGGGGAAAGCTTAGAGCTTGCCCTGGTCGATCATCTGCTTGTAGTAGAGGACCATCTCGCGGACACCGTCGCGGACCATCCAGCGGGGCTGCCAGTCGAGGGTCTCCTTGGCACGGGCGGTGTCGGCGCGGCGGCGCTGGGGGTCGTCGGTGGGCATGTCCTTGTGGATGATGCCGACGCGCTTGGCGTTGGGCTCGCCCTCGGCCTTCTGGACCTCCTCGACAATGTCGCGGACGGCCTCGGCAAACTCCATGATGGTGAACTCGTGCGACGAGCCAATGTTGACGGGGCGGGTCTCCTCGCCGTTCATGAGGAGGATGAGGCCGTCGACGAGGTCGTGGATGTACTGGAACGAGCGGGTCTGCTGGCCGTCGCCGTAGACGGTCATGTCCTCGCCCTTGAGGGCCTGGATGATAAAGTTGGAGACGACACGGCCGTCGTAGGGGTTCATGCGAGGGCCAAAGGTGTTGAAGATACGGGCGACACGGACGTCGACGCCGTCCTGGCGCATGTAGCCGTAGGTGAGGGTCTCGGCGACACGCTTGCCCTCGTCGTAGCACGCACGGGGGCCGATGCAGTTGACGTGGCCCCAGTAGTCCTCGCGCTGGGGGTGCTCCTCCGGGTCACCGTAGACCTCCGAGGTCGAGGTGATGAGGAAGCGGGCCTTGGTGCGCTTGGCAAGACCGAGCATGTTGAGGGTGCCCATGAACGACGTCTTGATCGTCTTGACGGCGTTGTACTGGTAGTGGGGGGGCGAGGCGGGGCACGCGAGGTGGTAGATCTGGTCGACCTCGATCATGAAGGGCTCGACAACGTCGTGGCGGACCATCTCAAAGTTGGGGTGGCCGACCCAGTGCGACACGGTGGTGCGCGAGCCGGTGAAGAAGTTGTCGAGGACGGTGACCTCGTGGCCGAGGAGCATGAGGCGGTCGACAAGGTGCGAGCCGACAAAGCCGGCGCCACCGGTGACGAGGATGCGCTTGCGCTGGGCATCGGGGAGGAGGCGGACGGGGGGGAACTTGGCAAAGGTGGTGTACTGGATCTTGTTCGAGTCCTTGTCGTAGACCGACTCGGTGCCGTAGTCCTTCGAGGCCGAGCCGACGTTGGTGGTCTCGGCGCCAGCCTTGATGAAGGCGGGGGCCTAGGGTTAGCGCCGGGACAAGGCGGCGGTGGAACGGAGCGCCGAAAGGGGCGAGGCGCGATAGCATGGTCGTGGGGTGGTTGTTGGGGCCAGAACAAAAGAGCTGGCGCACTCGGCGAGGCGCGCCAGGATTCGCCCTGCTCACGCCGCT
This sequence comes from Cutaneotrichosporon sp. PK4640, assembly GCA_023630115.1. Lineage (NCBI taxonomy): Eukaryota > Fungi > Basidiomycota > Tremellomycetes > Trichosporonales > Trichosporonaceae > Cutaneotrichosporon > Cutaneotrichosporon sp. PK4640. The sequence continues at coordinate 50,704 of JAMALN010000123.1, forward strand.
CAACCTCGCGCCAGGACGACTCGTGACATGGCACGGGCGGCCCGTGGGGCGCGGTGGGTGACAAACCGAACATGGTCCGGGAGGAAAAAAAGCTCTTGGCACGACGCTGGCACCATGGCTCCGTCCAGCCCGCCGACCCACCCCTGCCCTTTGGCTTGCTGCGCTCGCAAGGACAAGGTAGCTCGCTGCGCTCGCAGCTCGCCCCGCTCGATAAAATCGCACCCCCACCCCCCCAACTCATCCCCCACAACGCTGGCACCACGACTGGGAGCACTCACAAGGTAGAGGGAGCGGAGGGTCTTGGTGTCGACACGCGAGTCGAAGCCGTTGCGGTCGTAGCCGACCTCGTGGATGGTCTCGGCCGCGGCGATCTCGTCGGCCTGGGGTTAGCCGGCTACCGGGGTGCGGAGGAGCATGGGGAGGTAGAGGCGAGGGGGAATGCCAGAGGCAGTGGAGGGGGGAGAGATAAGGGGATGGAGGGGTTAGATGGCGTTGGAAGTTGGTTAGTCAGAGCGCCAGATGGCGCCGGGGATGATGGTGATGTGTGTGGATGTAGACTAGCGGACGAGGAGGGAGGAGGGAGACGCATAGCGTGTGCGTTGTGACTTACAGTCTGGGGAGCCATTTTAAGTCTAGTAGAGTAAGGAGTAAGAGTAAAGAAGAAGTAGATGACAAGAGAGGAAGTAGTGGGAGGGAAATGTCAAAATGGAATGGATGGGATGGTCGGCGTGGAGGCTGCCTTGGGGGGGATTGACCGTCAGAATGTGCGGCATGGGCGATGTGCGGCCCAAAGATCCGACCCCGCCCGTGCCGCCCCTCGTCGTAGGGGACCGAGGGGGACGGAGGGGCGTGGGCGCGAGGCGAGGCGCGAGAGGCGCGACGACGGTCAACCTGCCAAGAGCGCGCGCGGCACCTCCCAGTGTTCCAAAGATAGGGTCTCCCGGGAAGGAGACGAGCGTGCCTCAATCCTCCCCAACACCCTGGATCCCGGCCAATTGTTGCCAGCTTGCCAGCCTCTCTACGCCGCCATCTAGCCCGCTCTCTTGCTCGCTCGCTCTCCACTCATGCATGGCCACTCCCAATCTCCAGTTCTAGTCCTAGGGTCTGGTGTAGCATGAATGCCCAATTGACCCACGTTCGCCTCCGAGCTCCGCGGACCCACGCTCGCCCGGCATCGTGGTAGACCTGTTGCCGCGCAGGGACGTCGATCACGGGAGTGTGGGAGGGGAACGCGTTATTTTCTGTTCGGGAAACTCGGCGACGGTGCCGCGGTGCCTCGCGCCAGAGTTAGAGCATCGATGCTTGAGGACCTTGTCCGCAATGTCTCGGAGCATCACGGGGGACGGGGATTGCGGCGGGCGCGGGGGTCAGCCTGGGTCGGGGCAAAGGGGAGATCAGCGATCAGCGAGCGGAAGTGATGAGCCGCGCGGTGTCGACGATGTGCGGCTGCGGCCAGATATTAGGTAGATGGGCGGGGCGCGGATGAAGCCTGGTCTCTGTGCACGAGGTTGCTCTGGTCAGCATGGCGAGCATAGAGTACAGTACTCTGCACTCTGCTCTGGCATACAGACATGCTGACACACAAGCGGACACTCTGACACGTACTCTCTTTGCGTGCCTGGAGCGGATGGGTGCACTTGAAACGCCTACTCCCACCTCCCCGCACGTCGCACCTGGCACCCACCTGGCCCATCTCTCGACTCTCGGTTGCCCACAGAGCAACCATGCTAAAATGCTCTTGCACCCCCAGCCACCGCTCATTCCCGTCACTGCCCCCACCACGACGCCAACTCTAAATCTAGACCACTGATGGTCAGGCAGACAATAGATTGCAGAATGCAGCAGCATTGAATTATACCAAGGGTTTCTCTCTCTCTTTCGCCACTAGTCTACTCCGTCTCGTAGCTACACGTCTAGTCGTGATTGTGAATAAGGCCTAGGCATAGCCCTTCTGCCGCGCCCACGAGCGCACAGTCTCGAGCAGGTGCGTGATCGCCTGCACGTCGCCAGCGCGGATCTCGTTTAAACTCACGCCGGCGCTGTCGACACCGGCGTCGATCACCGTCTCGCCCATCGCCAGCAAGCCCTCGACGTTGGGCAGGCCAGTCGCGTCTGGCGCAAAGGCCGACGACGGCACGGGCGGGTTGGGCTCAATGCCAGACAGGTGCTTGACGAGCAGCAAGATGACCTCGCCAGACATGAACGAGCTCGGGAAGTGCGCCGCGCGAGGGTACATTGGCGGCAGCGTCTCGTTGACCCACTTGAGCAGCTCGGCCTGCTCCTCGGTCTCGGGCTGGCCGTAGTACGAGTTCACCTGGGAGTTAGAGATGCACCAGAAGCGACACTCACGCTCCGCCGGTCGCTGATCGCCATGCTCGGCCTGCTCCTCATCGTCTCCTTGCCGGTCGACGGGCGGCGCGTGTCACGGTCGGGCCGCGATGGCGAGGGCTGGAGGGTGCTGCCGTGGCTCGTCATTCTCCGGCCGCTGCCAGAGGTGTCAAGGCTCATCTGGTGTCAGTTCGGACGCGGCCTAGCAACTCACAAGGACACTGGCGTCACGGGGCGTGAGCTGGTTCACGTTTTCGCGGCGCGTGGCGCGCTGCGTCGCCTCGCGCTGCGCGGGGCTGGGGGGACGGGGCTGCAGCGCCTGCGCCTCAGCCAGGGGGATGGTGGGGATGTTGCACGACGACGTCACGGGGACAGAGTAGTCGCGGGCAATCGTCGCCTTCATGAGCGACTTCATCCAGTCGCGGACCTGGGCCTGGTCCGACGACGAGAAGAAGTGGGGCTTGTTGTCGTTGCCGGGGCCGACGAGGCGGAAGCCATAGTTGCCGGGGTTCGTGTTTTCGTCAACAATGATGCGGTGGCCCTTGAGGTCGATGTGGCCCTTGACACGGTCCTCGTTCTCGCTCTTGAGGTAGTACAGGTGCGAGCCCTTGAGGACAAAGTAGCGCGTCTTCCAGGTGTTGTAGCGCTCGCCACGCTTCTTAAGGTACCCGACCTTGTCGGGCTTGCCAATCTGGCGCAGGGCGGCACCGACGCCCGCGCTGGGCGTGGTAGACGTGCCGTCGGGCTTGTCGGCAGTCATGGTCTGCATCGCCGGCTTGTGGCCGCCGCTGAATGGCATGCGCGACGACGCACTGCGGTCGGGGCCCACAGGCGAGGCGTTGCCCGAGCCGCCCGCGGCGGGAGGGGCCTTCCGGTTACGGCCGAAGAAGCTCAGGCGGTCCGTCTTGTCGACGCTGCCCTTCTTCTTGTGGCCGGTGAGCGAGGTGGTCGACTCGCGCTTCATGAGGTTCTCCTTGGCGCCAGAACCGGTAGTCACAGCGGTCGCCGTGGTACCGGGTATGGACGAGGTCGAGCGCGACGCCGAGTGCGAGGGCGCAGTGGTCGAGGAAGGTGGGTGGGAAATGGAGGCCGACTGGCCGTGACCGTGGCCGTTGCCGTTGGTAACGACGGGGCCGTCGACAGCCTTGGACTCGTCGATCGACTGGGTCGTGGGCGTAACACTAACCTTGCGGCCGTGCGACCAAGCGTTGTGGTGGTCGTCGATGACGGGCGACGTGGTGCCAAGAGGAGGGGTCGACTGCGGCGCTTGGCCGACGAACGCAGGCACAGGACCCATCCCCAGTCCGCGAACGCTCGACGACTGCGACGGGGTCTGCGAGTGGGTCGGGGCGGGGGCCGATGGGGTCGGGGCCAAGTTCTGGGTGTCGGGCATGGCCGCGGCAGCCGGCGGCGCAGGCGACGTCGTCTGTGGCTGCGGCGACTTGTTCGAAACGGCCGACGGCGGGCGTCTAAGCTCGTTGATGGCCGCGGCGATGCGGAGACGCTTGCCGAGCTGGGGGATGTCGAGCTCCTTGAGCAGGTTGGCGTCGAGCTCGAGAAGAACGTCCCCGGTAATGTCCTGCTCGACAAATTTGGCGCAGACACCGTCGTCAAAGCCGCGCGAACGCGCCCACTCGACGACTTCCTCGACAGTCCAAGTCATGGGCGGCTTGGCGGGCATGCGCGCGGCGGTGCCGGGCGACACGAGACCACCAGGGGACGAAGCGGCGGGGCTGGCCAAGGCAGGTGCGGCAGCAGCAGCAACCGCGGGGACAGCGGCGGGGGAGTGGATGGGGAGCGCGGGCTGGAGCTGGGCGTTTTGGTTCATGCGCGGTGTGGCAGTCGCCGGAGGAGCAGCACCTGCGGGAAGGGGCGCCGGCTGTGTGCCAGGCGACACGGGAAGGTTGGAGGTGCCGATGAGAGGCGATCCGCGGGGCAGGGACGAAGTCCGTCTACCAGGCGATGGTACGTGCTGCTCTGCCATGGCAGCACCGGAGGTAAGGTTCGGCGACGTGCTGGGCAGTGCAGAGGAAACAGCCTTCGGCGAGGGGCCCGAGCCCGAAGCAAGTGCAGCGGCACCGATTCCGGCGATAGCAGCAGCACCGGCTCCACCGGCGGCCAGGGCACCCGCAGAAGGCGAGTGCGAAGCCTCGGCCGCTGGGGCGGGCGGAATCTCTGCAACAGGGGCCTGGGCCGCCTGTCGAGGGGAAGGAGGCTGGGCAAGCGCCTGAGGAGCAGGCTCCTGCTGCTGCTGCTGGGCAAGCTGCGCAACAGGCGGGTATGGGACCGGGCTCCACACGGCAGCCGGGGGCTGGGGCGGGGTAGGCGAGGTCGGGACCGAGGCCTGGGTGGTGGGCGGCTGCGAAGTCGGGGCGGGGATCCCCTCATTGGCGGGCACGGACGCAGGCACCGCCGCAGCAGCCAGAGTCTGCGACTGCGGAGGCTCGACGCGCTCCTCGTCCTCGATGCGCTCGTCGATCGTGGTCGTCGTCGACGGCGTCTGGGTCGGGTGCGTGCCGTTCAGCGACAGGCCGCGGTATCCCCGCGAAGCACGGCGCGAGCCAGAGGATCCCTCCTCCTCTTCGTCGCTCTCGTCCGAATAGATGAGGTCGGCGACACCGCCGCTCTCGCGCTGGTGCTGGCGGTCACGCTCCTCGTTGGCAAGCTTGGCCTGGGCGGCAAGGCGGGCACGCGCGTCCGAGTTGATGCCGATGGCGCCCTCGCCGTCCGAAACATCGTCGTCGTCCTCGCGCGCGGCCTCCTGCGGGTCCTTGAGCTGGTAGCCCTTTTGGACGGGCGCCTCGGGTGTGCGGGCGGGTGATGGGGCGCCCATCGTGTCAATCGCCTCCTGCACCTCGCCGATGGTTTTGTCCATGACGTTGTTGCCCGCGCCCATGCCCGTGGCGGTGGTGGTGGCCAGCGCAGCACCGCGCGGCGCACCAGTCACGTCGAGCAGGCTGTTGCGGTTGTCCTTTTCGACACTGCGATCCGCCCCGGCTGCCCCAGCGCCAGCAGCAAAGGGCGATGCGAGGTTGTTTTGCTGAGCAGCGGCGGCCGCTCCCGAAGCGACGACGGGCGTTGTCGGGGCCTCGTCGTCTACGCCCCCGTTCCCGTTCACCGGGGGGTCTGTCTTTGGCATGCCCGCGGGCACAGCATTTGGGTCCTCGGAGATGTAAGTTGCGGGGAACAGACCCTCGTCGCCCTTGGTGTTACGGCCCTGGAGGAGCGTCAGCGTTTTGCTCTCTTGCGAGAACAAGCCGAGCTAGCTAGCGGCCTGAACGAAGCCCACGCACCTTCCACCAGCCGTCGCCAAAGGCCTCGTCTCGTTCCAAGACCTCGATCTTGTCGCCTGCCTGGAACTCGAGTTCGTCGGCATGCTCTGCCACAAAGGTGTGGACTGCGGTGACGTAGAGGGCCATGGTTGGAGGATGGATTGTGTCCAAGCAAGTGGCCGAGGCTTGACTAAGGACGAGAAGGGGGGAAGGAGGTGAACAGAGAGCAAGAATGTGTGTGTGTAGTAGAGTAAGAAGGAAGGAAGGAGGATGGTTGTTGGGTAACGACTATGGACGAGAGAAGCAAGAGGGAGAGTGGATGCGACGAGTGAGCAACGAACGAGATGGGTGGGAAGAGAGAGGGGGGGAGCCGTGCGTGGCGTGGTCAGGTGTGGGTGGTGGGTGTGGGTGGGTGGTGGGGTGATGTCGTGTGGTGATGGGTGGGGTGTCTGGGTTCCGACAGTTGGCTTCAGTCTCTGAGGGATGAGGGAGGGGGAGAAGGGAGGAGGCCACGCGAGGAAGGTGTCGGTCTGAATGCGAAGGACAGACGTCAGAGGGGAGGAAAGGACCAAGGGGGAGGACCAAGGGGGTCAGGAACCGACTGATGCAAGGGACGTGAAGGGGCAAAGGTAACCCCCACCGTACCACTACTGTACCACCGTAGAGCCAAGGAGGCCAAGCTGGAGAGACCATTCAGGGGAGAGGTCGAGAGGCGAGAGGCACGGTTGTCGCGGGGATGAGGGTAGGTCTGTGCACCCGCGCTTTACCTTTACCAAATACACCCCTCTATGCCCTCTAGCTAGTAGTTGTTTAGAATGCAGCCAGCTGATGCACTAGGGGGACGTGCATCAGATGGACCTCTCATGCATTGGAAGCGAAAAATGTGTGGGAGCCGTTTCGTCTCTCTGTATGCTCGCAAACTGGTCGTACCCGCATGCCTCGGTCATGGTTGGGCGAGCTGGAACGCGATCACTCTCACTGCTGCTGAATGCCCTGTGGCATGTGATCTGGCGTCGAGCAGCAGGGCAGGGAGCGGCTCAAGGCGGCCCCGGGGTCCGCTTCTGACGTCGGCGGCAAGGCGTTGTCAGCTGTCAGCGTACAGGCGTGATCAAGTTGGGGGGGAAGTTGAGAGGCATGAGAAGGCTGGGCTTCTATTTGATCTGTCTTCTGTCGCCGTACAATGGCCGTACTCCGTGAAACATCTCTCCCCCACTCTGCTGGCCATGAGGCCGGACTCGCTCTTCTGGTTCTCCGTCGCGCCGAGCTCGAGGCGCACACATCAGTTCAGCTAAATAGTTCAGTCCGCTTGGCCTATTCAACCACGTGGCGTTGAATGTCGCACCCTTTCCTCCCTGACAGCAACCTCAACCCCACCGGGGTCAAGGTTACCGCGACGTCACACAACTACTAATCCTAATCCACGTCTAATCAATATCCGTCCAAAGCCTCCAAAGCCTAATCGCACCCGCCCCGGAACAGGAACCGTCCCAACCTTCCCTGGGCGCACCTGGCAGTGATCGGCATCCCGCCGGAGCAGCCTGCCACGTTCATGGCGGCGCGTACCACATCCAAGAATCTTGGCTTCTTGATCTTGATCCTCCTCTGACATCCACTCCACCACCATGGCCGCGAACACGGTTACCAAGGGCGTCATCCTCGTCGGCGGGCCCTCCAAGGGCACCCGCATGCGTCCCCTCACGCTCGACTGTGAGTCGCTCTCCATCGCACTCGCTCACACCAGGCCCCAAGCCCCTCCTCCCCATCGGCGGCAAGGTGAGGCCACCGCCGCCCGCCCACTAACTCCAGCCCATGGTCTGGCACCCGCTCAACGCGCTCGCCCAGGTGCCCGGTCTCACGGACATTATCATGATCGGGTTCTACGAGGATAGCGTCATGGCGCCGTTTGTGCGCGAGTCGCAGCGCGAGTTCCCCAACATCCGCATCTCGTACATGCGCGAGTACCGCTCGCTCGGGACCGCCGGCGGGTTGTACCACTGTGAGTCGGGCTCCAGCGGCGCGCAGCGCCGAGCGCGGCCTGCCCAGAGAAGGGCGAGACGAGGCGGGGCGACTCTGGGCAGGCCGAGACGAGGCGGGGCGAGTGACGAGAACAGGGAGAAGTGTGACTGCCAAGAGCAGCGAGGTGGAACGAGGTGCGGAGGCTGGTGGCGCCGCAGGACGCGAGGGCGCAGCGGATCCGCCACGTCCCCACAGCCTCCGCGGCGCAAACACGGCCACCCGACGTCCTCGAGGACAGACTGGGCGCATGTCTGCTGTGTGTCGGCTGGCAGTTCGGCGCCTCGCTCCGATGTCGCAGCCAACAGGCCGATGGGCGGCTGCGCCTTCGGCGGTGTGCCTCGGCTGCGCTAGCGTGCTGCGCGACCGGTAACACATACCGGCGTGCTCTTCACATCCTCTCCCCTCGCCTGCCGCTTCGCTTCTGCCGCCCTCCGCTCCCAGCTGTAGCGCTAACCCCAGTCCGCGACCTCATCCTCCGCACGCCCCTCCCGCAGCACATCTTCATCTGCAACATCGACATCT
>JAMALN010000124.1:0-59466 GCA_023630115.1 Cutaneotrichosporon sp. PK4640
GGCTCCACGGAGGACCCCGAGGACCCCGACTTTGTCGCCAAGATCTGCTACACTTCGGCGATCGTGTACGCCGTGTTTGTCGTGTTCTGTGGCTTGCAGGTGGGTATCGGTCGCATCCTTGCCAGAGGTCAGCGCGCTCGACTCGGTTCTCGGCACGCTGTGTTGTTGCCTCCGGGATGCAGATGGGCCGGGCCTGCTCGCGCCATGTCTGATGTCTCATCATGGGGTTCACCAGCCTAACCTCCCCACCCTCCCACGCACGATTCTAACCCCAGCTCGGCGTGCATTCCCGCTACCCCCGAGGCGTTCAGCTGTAGAGATAGACAGATGGAGAAGGACTTCATATGTATTGTATTCGAAACTGCGCCGGCGCATGCATCATAGCTGGCCAGCTCGGTGGTCATGTCTTGGGTCCAGAGTGGGCGGTCGACTGGCATCGACGTCAGATCACATTTGCTCCCGCTCCAACTCAACCCGCAATGTTGACATTCGCCGCTCTTCATCCCAACACACACCAACACCAATAATGTCCCTCAAGCGGACCGGCGGCGACCCATCAGGCGTACCGAAGCGGACGCGCTTCGCTGAACCGACGTCCGAGGCTGGGCCGTCGAAGCGCGGGCGCTCGCCCGGCTCGGCCTCGAATGACGGCATGGACGACCAGTTCCTCGAGGCCGACATCACCGAGTCGTCCCGCAACGCCAAGAAGCGGGAGCGAGCGGCGCTGCGCGACCAGGACGGCTACGGGTCCGACTCGTCCAACGACGAGGAGAGCGTGGTGCCCAGCCGCCGCCCCGATGCCAAGCAAGACGACGACGACGATGTCGACATGTTTGGGGACGCTGAGGAAGAGCCCAAGGAGACCGACAAGGGCAAGGGCAAGGCGAAGGAGTTCATGGACCTGCGCGACGTCGAGGGCCAAGAGGACTTGGAGCGAGGCGAGGAGAGGCGGCTCAAGCGCGCAAACGCCGAGGATTCGGACTCGGAGGCCGAGGACGAGGGGACGGGCTTAGACGGATCGATGGGCGTCGAGATCACCCCCTTCAACATGAAGAAGGAGTTTGAGGAGGGGCGCTTCACCGAGGGCGGCGAGACGTACGTCGAGAACGAGAAGGACCCGCACGAGCAACACGACCACTGGTTAGACGGGACGGACAAGGACGAGATCAAGAAGGCGCGCCGGGCGCACCGCGAACGCGAGCGGCTCGAGCGGGAGCGCGAGGCGCGCGAGGCCGAGGTCGCGTCGGGCGAGGGCAGCGAGGAGCGCGAGCACCGGCTCATGCGCGACGCCATCGAGCTCATGGAGCGCGGCGAAACGGTCCTCGAGGCGCTGCAGCGGCTCGGTGGCGAGGCCGAGGCCAAGCGCCGCAAGGAGGAGGGAGGGAAGAAGAGGAAGTCGTGGGCCGAGCGCCAACGCGAGCGCAAGGCTGCCATGGCTATCGACACTGCGTACGTCGACTTCAGCGGCAGTGCTGACCCCAGCGACCCCGAACACGGCTCGCCGTTTGGCCGCCTCACGGCCATTGTGTCCGGCCTCCAGGCCATCGGGCAGCTGGACGTGTACTCGCTCTCGCGCGAGGCGATCCAGCGCATGCTCCCGCGCGAGGAGACGGCACCGGCCGCCGCGCCAGTAAGACCGCCCCCCGACAACCGCGCATTCCAGTACCGTTTCTCGCTGGCGTACCTCCGCACCCTGCCCGAAGACCAGCGCCCCGTCGAGCGCGAGGTGTTCGGTGAGCTGGCAGATCGGCATCGATGGCTGACCACAGGCCCCTTTAGTCTACTCCAGCTGCGTGGGTGGAAGGCAACGGGCTTCTTCGGGCCCAACTGCGAGAACATCGAGGTGCGCGTCGTCAACGCCGCCGAGGAGCAGCCGTGGGGCTCGTGGGACGCGGTGGTGGAGAAGAAGTAGCCTATGCATCGCCTCTATTGGTCCTTGCGCGTCTCTGGTGGCGCGGTGTCGTCGGGGATCGTCATGTCCGTGTTGGGCATGTTCTCGGGGTTCGTTTGCACCAACGTGAGCGTCATGACGAACCTGTTGTCAGCCAGATTTTGGAGCGGACGCACCAGATCATCGCGGCCCACAGGACGGCCGAGGTGCCCATCAGGGCCAGGACGTGCTTGTCCCAGTTGGTGATGGCCGCGAGACCGAAGAGCGTGATGAGCAGGAGGAAGAAGCAGATGTTCATCGCTGGGGTCAGCTTCCCGTGGCCTCCTTAGCTGCCAATACAAACCCATAACAACCGCAGCGTTCGCTCCGGGCTGCATGTCAGCTGTCGCCGATACAGCATAGCTCACCTCGAAGATGGACTTGACAAGGAGGTCGACGAAACCGGGCGCCTCCTGGACCTGTGGCACGCCACCCTCACCCTCGAGCGCCGCATTCTTCTGCGTGGGCGACGAAGACGTCGACGAGCCGGACGACGAGTTGGTAGTGACCATGGTGATGTATGCGATGCATCAGAAAGTCGGGGTTGTCACTCTCGTCATCGTGTCCGAATGGTCGACCATCACAAACACGGAGATCTCTGATCTCCGCCCACGTGCCATCAAAAGTTCAATCTCTCAATCTCTCAAGTAGCTCAGCCGTCAACAGTTCTGTCACCACTCCTTCTCTCCATACCCAAAAGACGCCATGCCGTCCGCGCTCGCGAGCCAGCTCGCGAACATCGCGTCCCTAGACGCGGAGCGCCTGACGTCGCGCACTGGTGCGCCGTCCTCCAAGTCCTACCTCTTCCCCGCCTCCGTCGCGGCCGAGCACGACCTCGATGCCGTACACGCCCTCGGCGCCTCGGGCTTCGAGGAGCTCCTCCAGCTCGACCCGGGGATGGAGGCTTTCGAGGACGAGCTCTTCTCCGACACGGCCCGCCGCACCGACCGGATGATGCTCAGCGCCGAGGAGAACGCCGCCCTCGACGCCACCCTCGAGCGCTGCCTCCGCCGCCTCGGGCGCTGGATCGGCATCATGGCCGGCGGCAAGTGCATCGAGTGGCTCGTCCGCCGCTTCCGCGTCCACGAGATGAACGCAGACGCCCTCCTCCAGACCTTCCTCCCCTACCACGACTCCCAGAACTTTGCGCGCATGCTCGCAATCCTCACCCTCCCCCAGACCTCGCCTTACCACGCCCCCTTCGCGCCGCTGGTCAAGAAGGCCCAGCCCGTGCCCAGGGAGTACATTACCAACGCTGTCAGCTCGGCGCGCGACCCCTCCCTCCGCCTCCTCGGCAACCTCGTCGGCAGCGTCCAGGCCGCCCTCGAGGAGGGCGTCACCCACCGCGCCCTCCTCGCGTTCTGGAGCGCGACACTCGTCGAGCTCATTCAGCGTGCGCGCACTGGCGCCGGCGGCCGCATGCCCGAGGGCGTCGTCAAGCTCTTTGTCGAGGCGTTCGTAAACCTACTCTCCGCCCACAAGGCCGGGCCCGAGGTCAACGCGGCCGTGTACGCCCCCCTCGTGCTCCTCACCCGCACCATCTACCTCGCCGACGCGCCGTTCGCCGCCATCGCCGATGCGCTCCTGACCCCCGCAACGGGGGCTGACCCAGCCCAGCGCCTGCTCACGACCCTCGTCGTCCTCGACCAGCGCAAGTCGTTCACCGGCTTCAGCGACGGCGCCGCCGCCCACCTCATGGCCATCCCCCAGCTCGGCGGCCTCCTAGTCGCCGCGATGGAGAAGTACGGCTTCGAGACGGCCATGCAGGCCGTTGTCGGCGCGCTCGGCGATGACATCGCCGCGTCCAAGGACGTCCTCACCACCCTGGTCGACCACACCAACCTCCCGGTGTCCGTGGTCAACGTCGTCGCTGCCAAGCTCCTCGCCGCCCCCGCCGAGGAGTACGAGACTGCCCGCGCTCTCCTCAGTGTCCTGAAGCAGCGCCACCCGCACATCATCGACAACGCGGTGCTTGAGGCCGGTGCGGTCGACCCCGCTCTTATTCAGTGGTCGAGCGCTGAGACGGCCTTTGTCGACGTCCACTCCGCCGACGTCTCCGACCGCGTCAGCGGCGTCCGCGAGATGTACGCCGTGGCCGAGGCGGCCAACCTCACCGCCTCCAACGCCGCTGAGCTCATCAAGGACGACGAGGACCTCAAGTCTGCGCAGACTGCCATTGTCGCTCGTCTTCGCGACACCGAGCCGGCCGTGCTCGAGGCTGTGTATGCCAAGCCCGAGCTCCTCGTTGCTCTCCTCACGGGCACGAGCTACGTTGACATCGTCGCCCCGACGTTCTCTGCCGCCAAGATCGAGCTCGACGCGCTCAACCTCCACCTCGCCTTTATCGGCGCGCACCTCACCCAGCCCGAGGACCAGCGCAAGGTCTTCGAGCTGCTCCTCCTCCCCAACCTCCTCGCTACGGAGGAGCGCCGCGTCTTTGGTCCCGAGCAGTGGCCTGCCGTCGTCAAGGCATGCCGCCTCCTGGACCGCGTCAAGGGTGACATTCCCCTCAACGCGTCCAAGGACGCCCTCACCAAGTTTAACCAGGACCTGATCAAGAACCTCGCTGCGGCCATCGCGTCCAGCGGTGACATTGGTGCCCGCGTCGACGTCCTCGTCGCCACGCTCACCTCGCCCGTCCGCAACGCCCGCTTCCTTGCTGCGCTCACGCTCGCCCAGCTCGTGGCCAGCGCCGGCGGGTACCAGCACGTCGTGGCTGCGCGCTCGCTCGCCGCCCTCGAGACCTTCCTCGCTGGCCAGGCCCTGCGTGACGTCCAGGACATTGAGGCTCCCCTCGCCGACAACCTCATCAAGGCCATCGTCCACAAGACCTCGGCGGACAAGACCCAGCAGCGCGTCTACCTCGCGCTCCTCACCTCGGCCGTTGCCGTCCCGCCCTCGCTCAACGCCCTCACCACCTGGCTCGGGGACGTCGATGCCTCGTCATCCGAGGGCCAGACCCGCACCGTCGCCCAGGCGCTGTATCGCTGGGCCAACAGCTCGAACCTCTCCACGGCTGTCGCCAAGCACCTCCTCCACTCGGTGTTCACGCAGCTCGGCGAGGACGTGCTCGTCTTCCTCGCGTCGGTGTGGACCAACCCCGCCGCCATCTCCACCCTCCGTGTCGCGGCTCTCCGCCACGCAGAGGCGTTCGTTAAGGCGTACACTGGCGCCAAGGCGACAGACTTCCAGCTGATGATCCCTGCGACCCTCATCGCGCTCCAGGACGAGGCCAAGCCGGTCCGCCAGACGGCCGCCACGCTTCTCCGCGCCATCTCGGCCACGCCCCAGTCGTCCAGCGCGGACCTCTACGCGCTCGACTCGATCTACGGCTCGCGCTCGGATCTCGTCCAGCTCCTCAAGCCGTCCGACCTCACCAAGTACCTTGAGACGGTCACCAAGGCGCTTGACGAGATGGTTGTCGACGCGGGCCGCCTCGCCCTCGTCCACGGCCAGCAGCTCGACCTCCAGAGCAAGAACGGCAAGAAGGACACGCTCTACCGCCGCGATGTTGTCGACTGGCTCATGTCCCACGTCCTCGGCTGGCGCGCGGACAGCTCCCGTCGCGCGCTCCTTTCCAGCCTCGACCGCGCCGTCAACATCTCGTGCCTCCAGGGCGCGCTGCCTCTCCTCGAGCCCCTCCTCGACTCGAGCAAGGATGAGGACAAGTGGCTCGCGAGTCTTCCGGCCACCCACCGCGCCGAGTACCTCGAGCTTCTCTTCAACTCGTTTAACGCGCGCAACGCCGCTGCCGTCACGGCCGAGGCTGGCGAGCCGTGGAAGTTCCTCCGCACTCTTGTGGACAAGAACGCTGGCACTGGCCTGGAGCTCCGGGCCCTGTCCCTCCAGCGCATGGCCGACGGCCTCTTCGAGGCGCTCCGCCCGCCCCAGAAGGTTGAGTACATTGTCAAGCTGCTCCAGTCGCTTCACGCGCTCCCCGTCAACGACAAGTTTGCCTCCAAGGAGACGCTCTCCCAGCTGCCCCTCAGCACCGTCGAGGTCAGCAGCACCATTCAGGCGCTCCTCGAGCCCCTCGAGGCCTCGCAGCCGCGCGGCAAGAAGGCCAAGCAGGACGACGTGGCCGACACGACCGAGCAGGCCGTCGCCGACCTCACCGTGTTCGTCACCTCGCGCGACTGGAAGGCCCTGCCCGGCGACGCCAACCTCGTCGCCGTGCTCATGGGCGTCCTCTCGGCTGTGCTGTCCAAGCGCCAGTCGATCAAGGAGGGCGTCGACTACCTCGAGCAGGAGGTTTTGGGCGCAACGCTCGCTCAGCTCGAGAAGATCCAGGACGCTGCCGAGATCATGCGTGCCCGCGTCGGCATCGAGGTCATCGTCAAGGTCATCCGCGCCTCGTCGAACCCTCGCACTGCTCAGCGCGCGCTCCTCGTCGCGTCGGAGCTCGCTCGCCTCATCCCCGACTCGGTTCTCCACAACGTCATGCCCATCTTCACGTTCATGGGCAGCTCGGAGATGCAGCGCGACGACGCGTACTCGTTCGGCGTGGTCGAGAAGACCGTCGAGCGCATCGTGCCCGTCATGACCGCCTCGCTCAAGGACAAGGCGGCCACCAAGCACGAGCTGTACACCCAGAGCCTGGCCTTCCTGTCCATCTTCACCGACATGGCGAACCGCCTGCCCAAGCACCGCACGCTGCCCTTCTTCGTGCACCTTGTCAAGAGCCTCGGCGCGGACGACTTCCTCGCGCCCGTGTGCATGCTCCTCGCGACGCGTGGCAAGGCCGACGCCATCGAGCTGCCCCTCTCGATTGCGGCCGCGTTCCCTCCCGCTGCGCGCACCGAGGCCCTCCTCGAGGTCGTCGGCGAGGCGACTCGCGCCACGGAAGACGAGGAGGAGGGAGCCACCTTCCTCCCCACCGGCGAGGAGACTGCGTCGACCCTCCTCCTTCTTGGCGGTGGCGTCGCTCGCGGCCTCCTCGGCAAGGTGTGCCCGCAGGAGTCGGTCGAGAAGATTGTGCGCCAGCTCATTGCTCTCGCGCCCGAGCTCGACGACGATGAGGCCTCGGAGCACCTCGAGGCCGCCCTTGGCGGTGTCATGCGCCTGCTCTCGGTCGACTCGTTCCTCGAGATCACCGCCCAGATCCTCGCTACCGACACCGAGGCCGACATCAACCGCTCACTCGACCTCTTCAGCCAGCGCCTCGCGCTCATCAAGCCCGAGCTCCGCCAGCGCTCCAAGTCGATGGCCTCTATCATCTCCAAGTCTGCGGCCCTTATCGACGGCCCCAGCGGCCAACACGCGTTGCGCGCGCTCGAGCGCGTCGTCGCCACCGCCATCCCGTCGGAGGACTCGGCCCTCGCCGCTATCGTCAACCCTGTTGTCAAGGCTGCGCGCGCCGCGGACGCCGAGGGCGCGGCTGGCATCCTCACTCTCCTCTCGGCGCTCGTCCGCCGCCTCGGGTCGCGCACCATCCCCTTCGTCCAGGCGATCCTCGACGCGTGCCTCTCCCTCATCGGCTCCACCGAGCCGCTCACCGCGGCCGCGGCGTTTGGTGCCCTTGCCGCCCTCGTCGAGACCGTCCCGACCTTCATCTCGTCCAAGCAGCTCGTGTCGCTCCTTGGCGCGGCTGCCGCCTACCGCGGCGCGGACGAGACGGCTTCGGCCATGCTCATCGCGGCCGCTGCCAAGCGTGTCCCGACCAAGACGCTCGTCCCCGTCGTCATGGACCTGTGGAAGGCAATCAAGGGCGGCGAGGCGGCGCCTACCGAGGCGTTCTTCGCGCTCCTCCGCCACACCCTCCGCAACGCCGACCGCAAGGCACTGCCCGGCCTCACCAAGCCGCTCTTCGCCTTCTTCCTCGATGTCTTCGACCTCCGCCACCGGTCTGCCGCCAAGCTCGAGCCTGCGACCGTCGACCGCGTCGAGACCAGCGCGATCAACAGCTTCCTCGAGCTCGTCACCAAGCTCTCGGACGCGGCGTTCAAGCCCCTCTTCGTGCGTCTGTACGACTGGGCTGTCGTCGACCTCTCGGCGGGCGTCGCGGACTCGCACGTCATCGCGCGCCGCACCGTCCTCCTGCATGTCATGGACGGCCTCCTTGACCGCTTCCGCCACCTCCTCACGCCGTACATGGGCACGCTCCTCCCCCTCGTCGACGAACTGCTCGCGGCTTACAAGGGCGGCGACATCGCCGACCTGGGTCTCTGGACGCTCCTCCTCTCCGTCCTCGCCAAGAGCATGGACGTCGATGACGGCGCGTACTGGACCGACGCGGGCCTGCTCAAGCTTCTCCCGGCTGTTGTCGCTCAGCTTGCTGTCGAGGACGAGGAGCTCGCGACTGCTGGCGCTGGCGCCGACTCGCCACCTGCCAAGACGCTGGCATCCCTCGCGGCCGCCACGACCTCGGAGACGACCCTCAAGAAGGTCAACGGCGCCGTGTGCCTCGCCACTCGCGCCGACGAGCCCAAGGCCCGTATGGCTTCCCTCCGCGCCCTCGACGCCATGTGGGAGCGCCACTCCGACGAACTCATCCAGTTCGTGCCCGAGACTGTTGCCGAGTTCCTCGCCGAGCTCCTTGAGGACGATAACTCCGAGGTCGAGGGCCTCGCGCGCAAGGTTCTCGCCCGCATCGAGGGCGTCACTGGCTCGCTCAAGGAGTACCTCGAGTAAAGTCGGGCTCGTCCTTTCGAGCTCGCACGGGCGTCACTGCCCGCTAGGAATCATCTGTACTATCAAGCATCAAGCAACAACACTACAATCAATGCATGTAACAACGTACAACAATAAGGGGTGAGAAGTGGAGGGAATCTCTTGTCTACCAGCCGCCGCCTCCGACACCTAGACGGCGGTACTCTACAAGCTCTGCCTTGGTACTAGCGTCGGGGACCTCGGGGTTGCGCGGCAAGCGCAGGCGGTACCAGTCCCCCGAGTGGGTAACGACAACAAGCTGGCGCTCCCGGTGGGTACGGGGCTCGCGGACGACTGTCGAGTGCGAGTCGGTGCTGGCCTTGCGGCGGCGCATGGGCGGTGGCACGGGGGAGGCACGGCTCTGAGCCGCGGGAGTTGTGGACGCACTGGAGCGGCGGGCACTCCCAGTGGACGAACAGCGCTCGGGCGCGAGTGCAGAGCTAACCGTCGCAGCAGTCGGCGTGTCCGGGCGGCCAGCACGCGGCGTCGCAGTGCGCGTGCTTGTCCCCTCCGAACCGAAGGACCGGCGCTCCTCGCGCGACCCCATCGTCAGCGCGGGGCGTTTGGGTCTGAACGGTGTCGGCGCGCCGCCACTGGCTGGGGGAGGCGGCTCGTCGTCGTCGTCCTCGACATCGACCTCGATCCAGATCACGACGTAGCGCTCGGCCCACTCGCGCTCCTCGGGCTCCTTGTCCCCGTCCTCGTTGAGTTTCATGCTGGGTAAGCCCGCGGCATCGACCGCGCTCCCGATGGTGCTGGCGAACGCGTGTGGGTTCTTGCGCGGGAGGTAGTACTGCGCTATGCTGGGCGCAGAGGAGAAGTAGTTGGGCAGGCTCTTGGAGAGGGATAGCGCCTTGCCCACGACGCTTCCGATGGTGGGCGGTGCCTTGGGCTTGGCGGGCGCGTCGCCGCCCGCCCACACATGCACGGTGCCCTTGTCGCTCCAGCCCACCACCCGGCCGCCCTTGCGGCGAAGCGCGTCGCGGCGGCGATCGCCCTCGAGCGGGCGCGTGTCGATGCCGTCCTCGAACTGCAGACCCCAGATCTCGGCGCGGTCGACGCCGCGGCGTAACTCGCCGTCCTGTGCCCCTCTCGCCGTGTCCCAGACACGCACGAGCGTGCCCCGCTCGCTAGCCGTGACGAGGTGCGCTCCGGTCGCCGAGCACGCAAGTGCGGATAACGGGTGGGTGTGTGCGAGGAGGAAGGGGGAGCGGTACGCGGCCGGGGGCGCACTGGTCCCGGCACACGGGGGAAGACTTATCAGCTGGACATGCCCGGCTTGGCGGCCCGGCAGGGCGAGAAGCGTTGCACCGGGCGCCGTGGCGAGCGCGACCAGGCCGGTCTCGTTCTCGGCCGTCTCCCACTCGCCGAGCTTGGTGAGTTTGAACCCGCCTTCCTGGGAGTACTCGTACGCGAGGGCGCGCCGGAGGAGCACGACCACGACGGTGCGCTGCCGCACCGCGATGCCGCGGACGCGCTCGCTGCTGTCAGCTCCAAGGAGACTTCAATAGCTCACCTGAACTCGAGCTCGGCGACGGGTGCGCCGCGCGCATCGTGATACAACACGACCTTGTTGGGCGGGAAGAGCGGGTCGGACCCGCCGCCCTGGAGCGCGAGCAGCGGCGAGCCGGGGAGCGGCACCGCGCGCGCAAGCATGCCCGGCAGCGCTGGGGTCAGCTCCATCTCTATCTGGGGGTACGCACACTTGCGCCGCAGCAGGCCAAGCGGGTACGTGCGCCAGACCTCGTATCCGGTCTCGGTGGCGACGGCAAAGACCTTGCCGTCGTGCGCGAACGCAATGCCGAGGATCGGCGCGGGACGCAGCGTCGACACGGAGTAGCGGCCGAGCTGCATGGTGGGTGATCACGCCGTAGCGTGTGGTGGCGAGAGGTTGAGTGGTGAAGAGGAGATGTGGGCTGGGGCTGGTGGCTTGTCACGGTAGTCACGAAGGGTGAGTCAGATTGCGCTTCCAGCACGGCCAATTCCGGAGGTGGGCGTGTGCGGCGCGTGCGGGGCGCGGAAGGGAGCGGCGATAGCAAGGAGTGTGGTTCGATCCAGAGGTGGGATGTGCGCCGTTGTTGGTGTTGAGCTCGCTGGGTGTGCCGGAATCAGATGCAAACAGCGGTGGCAAGTGGAGGCGTCTGCCGATCGATTTGCCACCCATTGAGATATTGGAGGGCGCATTTGCAGGGGCGCTACATGTTCCTGTACTTCCCTGTGCCTTCATCGCTTCACCGTCCTTCCTCTCCCAGCTTCCGGCCAGCTGCCAGCTTGTCTGGACACTCGAGCTTGCCGCAGCTCTGTCTACTCCAATGCGCATTCGCCTGAGTGAACATGGGGGGTAAGCAAAAAAGCAGAGCATATCGCGAGGAGGTCTCGATCCTCCGACCTCGAGGTAATCACAGGACTAGTCCATATGAGCCTCGCGCTCTTCCACTAAGCTATCGCGATTTGATTCTGCTGATGGAAGTGATTCTTACTTCATGTTTAAGGCGACGGTTGCGGAGCAGGAGGGAACAGAGAGGCAGCAGGATCCCAGATGCATGTTCTGGTGGCTCGGACGCCTTTCACGTGGTCTTGTCTGCGATCATTGGCCTGCAGGAAGGAGGTGGGCCCGATTGTAGAGTAATGCGACGGTTCGAGCTCCTCTCCCGTTGCCTCTCGGCAAATGTGGCGTCGCAGCGCCGGTATCAAGTCCCTTGGCGTCAAGGCTCGATTCGACAGGACTAGAGGGACCCGTTGAAGGATGTAAAATGACTCAAGCCGCTGCGAGATGACAAGCACTCCATCTGAGAACATGAGCAACCACCTTCCCGCTCGGTGCCACTTGTGCGCCACCTTCCGCCGCCTGCATCCAGAACATTGGCGTCAAGTGAGGTGGCTGCACGCCACCTGTCTGGCATGGTAGACCCCGCGGCGCCGCGTTGTCGTTGTGCGTGGATTGGCCTCGAAGCGCCATCACCATGGATCTTAACCCGTCCCGTCTTCCCGCGCTGCCACCAACGACGCTCGGCTACCCCTGCGACCTTCCAGAAAGACAACGGGAGAACCATCAAGCCTTCTACCCTCTTACTGGCTGACTGGGAGAGCCAGACACCCTCCTCGGGTGGCTCCTGACGTGCCCCGAAATTCGTGGGTGCCACCGTCCTGACATCGAATATCTCTGCAACCATCGACGGCAGAGAGCGCGCGAAAGGCAGGAGCCGGGGGTTGGGGGCCACAGAGTGACGTAGAGTGTTCGACAGGTGCATGGGAGCACAATGATTTTGGGAACCCGCCATAGAGGTGACACCTCTCGAGGTGGTTAGCGTTGACCACCCCGCCATAGATTCCGAACAGACGAATGGGCCCATACAATATACGGTGTTACATGAACACAGACTCGCTTTGGAAAGTCCAATGGAGCATACGTGAAAGGCGGGATGCGGTAGCCGCGATACGCGCACCTTTGTGAGACGGTGGCACCGCCAACTGGGATTCTGGGTGATTCTCGCTACGGTGGCCAGACATTCGACCTCTCGCCATGCATTCCAGGCGTTCGACCTAGAATTGTACCAGTGCGCAGTCACTTATTCATACGGGTGATGCGCGTATCTAGCGGCGTGACGGCTTGTTGGACGGCGGCAGACCTCCCACGCTACCACACCTGCACTCCATCAACCGCCACTCACAGTTTCCCTGGAAGCCAGCGGACCTCTCAATGAGACTCCTCACCTACGTAGGTCTACCTGACCGGGTGAAAGCTACCATGGTCCCCAAGGAGACGGGCTTACGCACCCCGAGGTACAGTACCGATACGTAGCCGAGCTGATCACTCTCCCTCACCCCATCTTGAGCGCCCCATCCTTCCACTACCCCATGAGACGCGTGTACAATCTCTGTCGTCCCTCGTTGGTACTCTAGGAGCCGAAGACGGAGACTAGACGCGGAGACCAGACATTCCAACTTAACGATGTGCGAGAGACGTCTCCAATGAATGCTCCCGAGATTCTCCGCACTTTGCCGACCAGGCCCTTCGACCACGAACAAAGCGCAAAAGAGTTAGGGAGGAAGTCAATCCTCATTTGACCAGAGTGGGATTCGAACCCACGTCCGAAGACTGCGGATCACAACGAGTTGTAACCTGAACACAGCGCCTTAGACCACTCGGCCATCTGGCCGGGTTGTTGATGCAGTTTTCCGGCTGCGATACACTCACTGCTAGTGCTCTAATGGACGCACAGCGCCCTGCAGAGCAACACTGCACATCCCAAGAGGCCGGAGACGAGCCCTAGAATGGATATCAAAGACAAACGAGCCGTGAATGAGTGTTGTGTTGGACTTGAGGCAGAAGTGGCGGAGCCACTCGGTGCTGCTCTCGCTTCCACACTTCCGGGTCTCACTCTTGGCATTAACACGGCCCGAACCGCTGCCACTCGGTCTCTGCCTGCCCGCACAGCCCATTGTGACGCTAGAGGGTCTGCCAACCTTCTCAGTTGTCGGCGGTCAACTGTGCCCCAGTGGCGTTTACCGCAGCTACCCGCGCTGGCCGGCTTCGGGAAGCCAAACTTGCTCGTCACATCCCAAGCCTTGGCGTGAGGCGGTGTCACCTTGTTCCGCGCCTTCCGCGTCGGCAAGGCCCGATGGCATGCCGCCCTCGCTTCGCAACGCACCGTGCCGGGCGAGGAACCTGGGACGACGGACGTCGGGAGCATTCCCACGTCCCGTCGTCTGTGAGGGGCAGAGGGAGGGAGCCAGAAGCCGGCTCGGGACTCGTCCGCGCTTGCTCCCCATTAGAGTCGAGCCTCACAGTGTCGGTCAGGTGGTTAATGGGAGGAAGCTTCCGTCGCCAGCTCCCAGAGACAATCGGAAGGGCACACATGTGCCCGGGATGTCAAGCTGAAACTCTAGACACGCTTCGAGTGGTGGGGAGCTGGCCCTGGAGCTGTGCCCACGAGGGTACTACTGCTGTGCAGCGGCGCAGACCGCCCCGCAAAGTGTTCCCAAGGTGTAGCGCGATGACGCTCTCGACCCTCGGTGTCACCCTCGGGCTCCTGTCCATGCCATCCCCGTCTACGGAGGGCGAGCTCACTGGGCATCGCAGTTGGCAATGGAGGCTCGCTTGAGCCCCCAGCCCCACTGATCGTCGGACCAGCTGCTGCCACCACCACCCCTTATCTTTACCTCCGTCGCCAGCGCCGCACTATGGCAACTCGCGGGGCGTGCCGCTGTCCAGTTGGATCAGCAGATCGCGTGGAGCACATGCCGCACGCTGCCAATCGTGCTCACGTTCTGCAAATCTGCAGTGATTTCTACAAATTAACTGCTAAGCGAAGGGGCAGCTGACTACAGCTGACCGGTGGAGAAAGAGGGGTACCCGTTCCTGCATTCCACATTCCATTCCATCACATGGACCCATACCGTCCGATCCCTCGTATGACGCAAGGGGCCAACGGATGCCCTCGGCCGGAAGTGCGGAAGACGATAGGGCGAACGTGGGTGCACGGAAAGCTCCAGGCGGTCTGCCCTTGCGTAACCCGCGGAACGCAGATTGCTCCAGAGTCCAGAGTGGTGAGTCGCTCCATCAGCCATGTCCAGCTGGACACCAATAGGGCAGCGCTGAATCGCTCCCAAGTAGTTGCGGCCTTTACGGTACATAGTCTCGATGCCGCGCCACCGGTCTTCCTCCACTGCCGAGGTTACTGTCTCATCACCTTTGGGCTAGGTCTCACCGTACGATGCACCCCGGGAGGTGCTGTCACTGACACTCAGACACATGACGGTGCCCCCCATTCTCATGGAACCGGCAGAGGGCCGGATCGACCGGTCCGCCCTCCTAGCCAGACGGCACACGCACCCGTCGCCGATGCGAACACCGTCGACCTCGGCTCTCGCAGCCTATCTCACCATCTCTCCACCCCTCCTTGCCATCCCTGTGCCGCTGCCCCACCCGCTGCCCGTAGCCACGCTCCCCGCATCCCCACGTCCAGGGGTGACGCGCTCGCGTCGCAGCGGGCATGTTATTGGCTCGCTCGGGGGTGACTCGGAGGACTGGGCAAGCGTAGACACCGTGTGCCGCACCATTGCCGAAGACCAGGTGTCCAAGCTCCTTATGCGTGAGCCAGAGACAGCCGGCGTGTGTGTCGGCTCTACTCTCCTGACTGTGAGGAGCCACGGCGAGCTCAAGGTGTTCCAGGGCTTCGAGCGATGGGTGTGCACTTACGAGCACGGACACAAAGAGCGCGACGAGGCCGGGCGCCCCCGCCACTGGGAGGGCACGAGGCGGTACGTCTACACCGCGATCGTGGAGACGTGTTGGGTGTGAGTGGCGGGCCACTCCAGGTTGCGCACAAAATCACGGTTCGCTTGCGCGCGCACATGTACAGGGTATTATGCAGACAATCAATCTACAACGGCGCGATGTACATACACGCAGATCGGCATGCCAGCCACATGATCGCCGCCACACGGCCCAACAGATCGCCGCACGGACCACCGCCACAGTCTAGCTGTACACACGCAGCCACCCGTTCACGCCAGCGCGGCACACGAGGCAGTGTGCCTCCGCCCGGTCTGTCGCCCCAAGTACGACGCGTCCGTCCCCTTCGCGTGTGCGCGTGATGCCCCCATTCTCGCCGAACAGGACGTCGCGCCCGCGCAGCTCGCCACCCTTGAATCCCTCTGCGGGTGGGACATACCCGCCGATGCTCAGTCGGCGGGCCGAGGGGTTTCCCTTGATCGCCCGCGTGAGCGCGACGTTGAAGGGAATGCGGCCGAGTGTGCGTTCCTGTTCCTCTCCCCGTTCGCGTGCCGCCTGTTCCTCCTCGATGCGCTGTATCGCACGGCTCTCCGTCGCGCCCTTGTGCATGAACAGCGGCGCGCAGAGGTAGCAGAGGTTCAGGTGGCAGCCTGGGGTCAGGAGCAGAACGCCGGGCGCTCGGACCTGGGTATCTGGAACGCACAGGGAAGAAGCACAGCCGAAGGTGCCCTTGCGAAGCAAAGAAGGCACAGCTGGGCTGGCGTGTCTGGTGGTGGGTCGAGAGAGCGGCACGGCACGGAAGGCGACGGCCGGCTGCTGAGCGACGATGCCGGGGACTCGGAGCTGTCGTCCATCGCCTGGATGGGAATCGGCTGCGGCTGCGCCTCGCCGCGACGCGAGCGGCGGATCGAGTCGAGCTCGTGACCGAGGTCGGAGAGGTTCAGGCTCATGCCGGGCGAGGTGGGCTCGTGCGGGCGCCGAGAAGTGAGGCGCTTTTATGCGGTCGTGTGCCAGGGGCCGCTGTTACTGATCACCGAGAGCGCAGAGTTGGAGGTATCGACGAGTGGGGTAGGTGAAGGAGAGAGAGAGACGATGAGAAGCAGAAGTGGCCAGCAGAGGGAGTGGGCTGCTGGCTGCTGGTCACATGGAGTGCAAGGGAGGCGGTGATCAGGCGAGCATCTCGGGTGTACCTCCACCGGCTACCCCAGGCGCGGGACCCCGAAGGGAGGTGACATACCCGAGAGCCGGCTGGCTGGGCATAAATACACCCGTCCAATTGGATGGAGACAGAGGGAGGAGATGGCAAAAGAGTTGTTAGGTCACGACGGGGGTCGAACCCGCGATCTCCTGATGACGACAGGATTATGAATCGTAGTCAGACGCGATGCCATTTCGCCACGCGACCCTAACCGTATAAGCTATTGATGTTCTTCAACATTCCGCGTCGGTATATGTAGCTGCGTTTTTAGACCTGCACACGCGATTCTCCATCGTACTGGCTCTGTTTCCTGCCTCGCAATCCCTTCAGCCGAGCCATGGTCAGTCATGAAGAGGCAGACAAAGCCTCCATCCTCCTGTAACCGAGAATTGAGGTGTCGGGGTGTGCGTGTTCTGCACTTCCCCTAGGAATGATAGATGAGAGTGCCGGAATGAAGTAAACAGCACTTCCCTTGTTCGCATGACGATGTGGCGGCCGGCCAGATCGCGCATCCGTGTGCTCCCCACGCCCTTCGCGTGCCCGTGAACATGTGAATGATTACGGCGATCCTAAGACCTGGGGCGCGGTGCACGGCTATCGAGTCAGCCATCCAGCTCGAATAACAGCCCAGGCTGTACTTCCTGTTCTCGCGTCCACCCCACCATGGTTGCCATCAGACCCCGGTTGGCCCGCAATCGTAAGTCTGGCCGTGAGTCGTACTTGCGAGGCTAATCTGCAGGTGCGCCCGAGCGGCGCCAAGCGACGTCGGCTGTGGCCACAGCGCCAGCTAGCCCGACCCCCTCGACCGCCGCGGTAACCACGACAGCAGCAGCGGTCACCACAGCGGTCCCTCTCACGTCAACGACAGCGACGCCAGTGGTGTCCCCTACGCCCACCTCAGTGACGCCAGTAATCGCCACGCCCAAAAAGACAACCACCCCCGTCAGTGCTGTCGCCATCCCCAGCGCGAGCGTCAAGCCTGCCTTGCCCCTCCTCAACACCCTCACGGACACCCTCACCACCGACACGACCCTGCTCCTGGATCCCACCTTTCCCCAGCTCGCCGATACGGCCACGCCCACAGTCCCTCCGCCGCACCGCACCGAGGGCTTCCCGTGGGGCCATGCCGACAGGGGGCGCCCGGGCGTCATCGCCGGCGCGACGGTCGGGAGCTTGCTCTTTGTCGCCATCGTCGTCCTCGGCGTCCTGTGGTGGATGCGCCGCACGGCGTGGTGCTTCGTCCACCGTGGCTCGAGGGCTCACACGCCCGTGGAGCGCTTCGAGTCGTCCGAGATGCACAGCCGGCCGGGCAGCGCAATCCCACACTACCATCCGTCCTCTGAAGACCTCCATGGGACGCACCCTGAGGGCAATGGGAAAGGGGAGGGGACCGGCTACCCACACACGTACCTAAACGTTCCGAAGCACCTGCACGTCAGTCCCAGCCCACCTGGGACCCCTGGGACTCCGGCATCATATGCCACGGGTCGGTCAGACCCGTGGGCCATCCGCCGCCGCTCGGCTCCTGCCACACCTACCTCACCGTACTTGCCGCCTCGCCCCGAGACAGACGACGACGACACTATACAGCCCTTGAACCTCGACAGCCCCGGCAGCGTGACCACCCCGCGCGCGCCCTCCCCCACCCTTCAGAACCCGCGGCCTCCGTACGCCACCACCACACAACGACTCGGTTCGCGCCCCGTGTCCCTCCTCGACAAGGCATCCGAGATGGGCATAGAGAGCCCGGAACTTGGCGACTCGGAGGGGAGCCGCAAGCAACTGTCCGTGCCGGGCACGCCGCGGCGGCGCTCATCCGCCGAGGCTGTCGTGCGCCGTGAAACCTAGCATCAATAGGTTAGGTCAATAGGAAAGCAGTAGGGTTCTTGACGCGATATCCATTGTAGATGTTTATGCTACGCCCTGCCCTGGGCTGGGAGCGTGCCATGGTGCGGGGTCCATTCCCGCACCATCTGTGGCGCGCTTCACCGCCCATCCCTACGCCGCGCTATGGCGAGTCGGGATGAGTCGCCTCGCCAGTAGTCGACGCTTAGAAGAGGAAGACCTGGTCCTCGAGCTTGGAGACCGCGCGGGGAGCCGGGTAGCCAATCTCCTTGAGGTGGTTCTTCATGGCGGTCATCATCGGAGGAGGGCCGCAAAGGAGGACCTTGGAGCCCGAGGCGACGCCGCCGTTGTGCATGTGGTTGGTGATGATCTCCTTGGTGATGAAGCCCTCGCCACCGGCCCAGCTGGCGGGAATCTTGTTGAGGACGTGGTAGATCTTGAGGCGGCCGTTGGAGGCGGCGGCGAGCTGGTCAAGCTCCTGGCGAAGGACTGAGGTCAGCATGCTGACAACGATGCCTGGCAGTTGGGGATGGCTCGGCGTGATGATACGCGCCGATGCGCGGACGCGGTGCGACGCGGATGATCGACGATTAAGGTCCCGGAGGAGGCGGCCCCAGTATACCCGTGAGCCGCAACCATTACCGGTCCACCGGACCGAGACCATCCAACCCAACCGAACTGCACCAGTACTCACGGATGTCGGTCTCCTCAACGTTGGCGTACACGAGGGCGAGCTGGGTCTTGTCGGTGGGGTCGGCGAGCGAGCTTTTGATGATCTGGAACATGGGGGTGATACCCGTGCCACCGGCGATCATGAGGAGGTGGGGCGAGAGGTTCTTCTCGTAGACGAACTTGCCCTTGGGGCCACGGACCTGGACAGTGTCGCCCTCCTTGAGCCCAGCGAGGTACTTGGAGATGTTGCCCTGGGGGTAGGTCTGGAGGTTTAGCCGGAGTCCAGTTGGTGGGATCCGAGTCGTGCCTTCGGCAACCAGCTCGGCCTCGTGCTGCCCGCTTGCACGGACTGCACTATGGTACTCACCTTGACCACGAGCTCAAAGAAGCCCTTGTCGTTGTCGAGGGAGGTGGGGGTGTAGCTACGCATGACGTTCTTGCCGTCAATGTTGGCCTGGATCGAGATGTGCTGGCCGATGGGGAGGCCGAGGCAGTCCGTCTCCTTGGGGAGCCCGAAGCGGTAGCTGGGTGTTAGCGGTGGTCGGGAGCAGTCATGCGTGTGTATGGGCAGAGTTCACACAGAGGAATAGAAGTTTGGAAGCATCGCCGAGGTGAGGGGCTGGCGAAACGGAGCGCCGCCCCCAGGCTATCAACTCACCGAGCGGTGTTGTGGGTGAGCTGCGTCTTCTTGACAAGCTTGAAGTTGCGCCACTCGGTGGGGTGGAGCACCGGCTCAGCCGCCTTCTTGCCACCTGGGGTCAGCAGGTTGTCTACAATATGCGAGGAGGGATGGACATACCGAGGAAGATGATGGCGAGGAGGACGACAAGGAGGGCGGCGCCGATCTCCTTAGCGTAAGGCTGGAGCTTGCTGATGATCTCGTCCATTGTGCGTGACGGTGACGGTGACGGTGGGGGTAGCGGAGGGGAAGAGGGGGACGGGCGTCAAGAAGAAATGGACAGACGGAAAGAGAAACAAAGAGATCAACAAGGTCTTAAAGATGATGAAGGTAGGTCGGGTCAACCTCTGTGTGATAACTGGAGAATGGACCTGACACGTCCGCCTTCCGCGTCCGACCGTGCCGATCCCTTGTCCCAACGTCCCCCCACTCGATGGGGCGACCCAAGGGGGGCGTGAGTTACCGTGGGAAGGTTCGGCAACTCTTGGAGTCTCCGCTTTCACTCCACGTAATCACACGTGGTTAAAGTAGATCTCCTTGCTGTCATATTGCTGACATTCAAATAAGCTATAAGCAGCTCGTAAGCAATTGTTAAGCACTCGATCGGCCGAGACAAGCGATGCAGGCACGAGGGGGTGTAGGGGAGGGGCGCAGGGCGGTCATGTTGGCATCACATGAGGCAACCACTTGCTGTGGTGGAAAAGAAGTCCTGATGCTGCGGGCCGCGGGGAGAGATAGAGTAGAGCAACCACGAGTGCCCAGCCTCGGCATGTTGCCCAGCAACCCCCCGCCAAGAATGCCGGTATCGCTCGCCTGATCACTCCATCACTCACTCTGTCACCTGTTGCTTGTCATCTGGACACCGGCTGCTCTCTGTCGACGCCTCGAGGCTCCATCACCAGCGCCGGCGCCAAGCCCCTCTGCCCCATGTCAACAGCCCACGATATTGGGACGGCGCACGCGGGCCCCTCCACGGCTTCCATCCGCCCCGCGGTCTCTCCCGTCCCCTCGGACAGAAAGAGCGTCTTCACAGATCCGAGCACACAGACCGCCGTGCTAGATTACCCCGCCGACACCAACTTTTCGGACTATGACGAGGCCGAGCTCGGCACCCTCTTACCGCCGCAGGATCTCGACCGGCCGCCATGGGCAAGCGCGGTGGACCGGGCGAAGCGCAGCCTCCTCGCCCGCCCGCACGTCCGGCGCACCGTCGACGCCATCAACTGGGTTCTGGGGCCCACTGAGCGCCGCGCGCCCCCGCCCCCGACCAGCCTGGCGCTGACATGCGCCTGCACGGGAGGGAGGCGGCGCATGACAGCACCGCTCGACCCGATAGCCGTGCGCGCCAGCAAGCGCGGCAAGCTCCGCCACTTCTACCTCGTCTACCTCGCGATCTGGGCGGCGGGCTTCATCCTCCTCATCCGCGCGGCGTACTACCAGCCCGGCAGCCCCGCCGCCACGAGCTGTACCGCCGGGCCATGGGACGACTGGCCGCCCGACACATGCGGGCTCGACATGAGCGACTGCGCGGCCATGCTCGAGGAGGGCACGTACCGGTGTCCGGGGGGATGCCAGCGCGTCGGGCTGGGCAACCCGCGCTGGGTTGGCGGAGAGGAGGTGAACAAGCGGCCGTTGATCATCGGAGGCGATGGAATATATCGGTACGTGCCTCGGGCATCGTGGGTCGGTCTCTTCGTCCGCTGACTCAAAAGTGCCGACTCGTGGGTCTGCGCGGCGGGCATCCACGCCGGTATCATCAGCCACACGTACGGCGGCTGCCTGCGCGTCAAGCCCATCCCCTTCCCGACCGGCAGCTCCAACTTCACCGGCGCCCTGTCGAACGGGCTCACGTCCGCCCCCTTTGCTCCACACTTTCCTGGGGCGTTCACCCTCGAGCCCGCCGGGTCGTGGACCGCCTGCATGGACTACCACTGGCCGATTACGGCGTACAATGCAGCCCTCCTCTTCATCTTCACCTCGTTCTTCGCGCCGCGCCCCGCAGTCCTCCTCGCCACAATCCTCGTAATGGGGTACGCGCACGTTGTGCTCGTCAGCAACCCGCCGACCCGCCCGCCGCTCTGGAGCCGCGTGTTCGAGGGCGTGCCCCCCGCCCTCCTCGCGGGCTTCTGGGCGTGGCACGTGTCCTTCCGCCGCTCCCTCTCCGGCTTCTACGCCGCCCAGCTGCCCGTCGAGGTCGCGTTGTGGCAGGGCGCCGGCCTCTGGATCGGGCTTGAGAGCAGCACCCTGTTCTCGCGTATCCCCATCTCCCGGCTCGGGTACGGCAGCCTCGGGGTCGACGGCGTGATCGCCCTCATCGTCGTTGTCGTGATCGTCGCGGCCGTCGTGCTCATCCAGGCCGCCTCCTTCCGTCGTCTTGGACTGGTGCGGTACTACCTCGCGCGCTACCTTCCCCTCCTGCCCATTCTGGTCGTCCTCGCCAACCTCGGGCACGACTACTACCTCCGCCTGCACCACTACCTTCTCTCCCTCGCTGGGATACCCGTTATGTCTCTCCCC
This sequence comes from Cutaneotrichosporon sp. PK4640, assembly GCA_023630115.1. Classification (NCBI taxonomy): domain Eukaryota; kingdom Fungi; phylum Basidiomycota; class Tremellomycetes; order Trichosporonales; family Trichosporonaceae; genus Cutaneotrichosporon; species Cutaneotrichosporon sp. PK4640. Next base: position 21,728 of record JAMALN010000124.1, read on the forward strand.
AACCGGATTAGCCTGTTCGGCGCCGCGTTCTGCCTCGGCTTCTTCCTGGACGGCTCGGGGCGCTGGGGGTGGGCCAGCATCGTCGAGGGCGGGTGGAGCCTGCTCGGCGACGCTGCGAGCGGGAGCGCCATGCCCGAGGTCTCCAGCGTCGTCGGGCCAAATGGATACATCTCGTGGCCGGCGATCAACGCCACTCTCATCGCACAGGGCATCCTCAGTGTCGCGGTCCTCTTCGACGACGTGCTCATCCGCTCAAACTTTACGGGAAGCAACTTCTCCATCGCGGACGGCACCAAGGACCGCTCGGTCGACCACTACTTCCGCATGGCGTACATTGCCAACGGGACCAGCCTCGACTACACCGATCCGCTGACGTGGCATGCTTCCAACGCGTCGTGGTCCGCTGTAGAACCGAGCTAATGAGCTCCCTTTACTGACCATGTTGTAACACCATCCTAGACATCTTAGAATGTACATCCGCTATACAAGCTACACATTTGCAGAACAATGCTACAGTCTGATTGGATCGCTCGAAGCGAACCCCACGTCCTCGTCGTCGTCGCACACAAAGCTGCCCAACTGATACTCATTATCGCTGCTGCGGTCGTGCTCGTCATCCGAAAGCAGTACGGGCTGGCGCGCCTTCGCGAGGAAGGCTGGCCCTCGGTCACGCGACGTGAAAGCCAGGCCAGCGCGGCCCGCAACCTGCGTCGACAGGCCCGCACGGTACATTGCACGCTGGTCGTACCCACGAGGGGCCTGTGTCGCCTGGAAGTCGCCCGCAAAGAGGCGATCCGACTCGTCTTCCTCCCCCGAGCCCTCATCCGAGCTCTCGGAGCCTGACACGCCCGCGTCAATGTCCATGAACTGCGCAACGTCGGCTCGAGCTCCCGAGCGGCGCGCGCGTCGTTCCACAATTGGGCTCGTGTCGGGGTCATCGGCCGGCGAGGAAGGCGGCCGACGTCGCAAGCGCTGAAGAGGGCGAGGCGCCGGGCTATCCTGCTCGCTTGAAGGGAGTGCGACGCGCCGGCCAGGACGGCGCACAGGGAAGGGCGTTGGCTCTGTGCCACCAGTGGAGGGCAAAGGCCCCGCCGTTTGGCGGGATAGCGGGGTCTCGTGAACTACGCTGGGACGAGAGGGCGACGAAGGGACAGGCGGGGGGCCCATGTTGGAGAGCCGAGGAGCGCTGCGAGAGGGAAAGGTTCGTGGGGGCGGCGGTGATGCCGTAGCCTCGACCAGCTCGTGCTCCTCATCGCTGCTTAGGCTCAGGTCGATCTGGCTGAAGCCCGCAATCCGAGCCGTGCGCGGCGACAGCTTGCCATTGGCCGGTGCGGTGCCATACGCGTGGGGTGAGGAAGGTGGAGTAGCACGAATAGGGGAGGAGCTGCACTTGCGCATCGGTCCCTGCGTATTGAAGAAGTCGAGAGCTCTACGGTTGAGGTCCTGACGACGACGCTCAAACTCCTCGGCTTCCTTCGCCTGCTCCTCGGCCCGGCTGAGCTTCTTAGGCTCAGATGACGAGTTCGGCTCGGAAGACTTGATCTTCTTCGAGCCTAGCGTACGCGCCGACTTCTTGCCTTTGTTACCAACGCGCGACGGCGAAGCACCGTCGTCCGGGAGAGAACCGTCGTCCTCGTCCAAGGTCTCCTCGCCAGAATCCGAGGCGGCCCGCCCGCGCTTTTTGCGCTTTGACGCGCCTTCTTTGAGCAGCTGGGCAACCGTCTTGAAGCCTTCGTGCCCAGGAGGCACCTCTGAGACGCGCTTCTTCTTGGCGGTCGCGGCCTTCTTCGACGCCCCCCTCGCCCCGCCTGGAGGCTGCTGTGAGGCCGCGGGCAGCATGCGGCCTTGCTCCGATGGGTCCCATGGGTCGATCTCCATCTCCTTCTCGATGCACTCCGGGAACTTGGCAGGCAAGAGACGCTCGACGTCCTCGAAGAGCTCAAGGTTGCGGCTGTGCAGAATCTCCGTCTGGATGTCTCGATGGGTTTGTTGCGCTGTGTCCCAGTTGTAGTCCTCGCGGCCCTCGGACATGAGGACGTGAACGCGCCCGTCGCGCTTCCGCCCTGTGCGACCGATGCGCTGCAGCAGCTTGATCGACTGCTTGGGCATGTCGTAGATGACGACGAAGTCCACTTCGCCAATGTCCAGTCCCTCCTCTCCGATCGACGTCGACACGAGGATGTTGAATTTGCCCTCCTTGAACTCCTCGATGGTCTGGAGTAAGTCAACGTTAACAATCTACTAACTCACCCTCTTTTGGTCCTTCTGTTTGAATCCCTGGTCGTTCGCCTGCTTGCCCTGCGCCTGGCCAACGAACTTGGTGGCCTTGAGGAGATGCGGATGCTCATTGAGCATGTCCTGCTGGTAAGCATTGCTGCGTCACCAACTGCGAACACCCAACTTACCACAACCTGGATGACACACTCCCGGAACGAGCAGAAGATCATTGCGCGCGTGTTGTTGGGGATGCCGTGCATGTGCTCGTCTTCCTCCGCCTGCGCAAAGTGTGCCAGTAACTGTCGGTTAGCTGGAACGGGCATGTGGAGAACTCACAAGCTCCAAAGTCTTTTGCATCTTCGGATGTGAGTCGGCCAACGTTTTGCCGCTGCGATGGTTCCGGATGTCGTTCATTTCTTGCTCGACGTCCCCGATGAGACGCCGGAACTCGACATTGTTCCGCATACTCATTGCGCCCCCTCTCGAGTTCCCGGCTTTGCCCATAGCCGTCGGGGTCCCTGCTATCTCCATGGCAGTGGTGTGAAACATGCCCAGGGAGAACTCTAACTGGGGAGTCAGCCGGGACGAAGGTCTGACACCCACAAGGTAAGCCATGCCGCGGCACATCTTTTCGAGATTGTTGAGCGTTCCAATCGCCCACTTAAGGCCGGAATGACGATCACGAGTAATCTCCATACGCCGGGCGGTCACGCGGAACGTCTTCAGCCGCGTAGCATCGAGATCCCGTTCAGTCAGGACGTTCCGTTGCACAAGCTTCAGGAGGATCGGCTAGGGTGTGAGTAACCATTATGTCCGCCACTGTACCTTCATCAGAGCTGCCCAGCGGTCTCTGAACTCGGCGATGACGGGTCCCACGGAAAGGACGTGCTTCTCCGTGTGCTACCCGTCAGCTCCAGCTCCTAGAACGACCCTCTTACCTTGTCGTTCATGTACTGTCGCACCTCGGGTGACTCGGCTTCCCGGATTTCGATACGGCTAATATGAAGCGCGTCGACAACGCCTTGGACCTTTTCAACGTTGTTGCCCGGAGTGGCAGTGAGAGCTAGAACGCGAAAATACGGGTTCTGAGCGGTGATGAGAGCGAGAATGGTGGTGTACGCGTATGAGCCGGATGCCTTGTGCGCTTCGTCTGCAAGTCAACTATGTCAGCCGTTCCAGGCTTACCAAATACCGCCAAGACGATGTCCCGCGGGTCGACCGCTCCGCGCTGGAGGTCGTTGTCAAGTGTCTGAGGTGTGCAGTAGAAGACGCGCCGTTCGTCCCACTGACGTTAGCGTCATGACCAGAGGATAGAGCTCACCATCACGTCGCGTTTCTTGGCAGGCATGCTCTGTCCCGTCATAACTGCCGCATCCTTGCTCGGAATACCGCATGTCAGCTGGCACGCTTCGATCTGCTGGTTGACGAGAGGGCGCGTGGGCGCAAGGAAGACGATCTTTCCTGTGGGAAACCAGCGGTAGACTGCGTCAGCTCGAGTTGGAGACATTAAGCTCACAGTTCAACATCACGACACCAGCAACAAAGGTCTTGCCCAGACCGGTTGGGAGCGCCACGAGTGTGTTGTCCGTGAAGCACGACCGAATGATATCGTATTGGTAGGAGCGCTTGGGGTGGTTGGTGGGATAGAGGTAGTTGCTGATGGTGGACTGGACGAAGTGGTGCTTCTGCGGCTCGTACGGCTTGGCTGTTGTCAGCTGTTGCCGTGCACATAAGACCTCACAGGTATCGACACGTGGGGTCGGGTCAGGTGCAAGAGGTTCGTCGTCCTCATCCTCCTCGTCGTCCTCGTCGTCATCATAGGTTGCTCTCGCCTTCGCCTTGCCCTTCCTTGCTGCAACTCTCCGTCTCCCAGTTGCAGCAAAGGCGGTGCGGTCCCACCGCTTGCCCTTGGTGTATGGGTTCTCGCGACGAAAGTTGAGGTGTGTCTGGAGCATGTTTCCAGATGTGCTGCGCGCGAACGACCGCTGACGCCCGATGCCCGAGGAAGGGATGATGGTGGTGCCTTTGGGGCGTGTAGCCTGGTCGATCTGCTCGAGCGACTCGGCTGTAAAGCTCATGTCGCCGTAGTCGTCGCTCGAAGGATGGGGTGCAGGGCGCGGTAAGCGCACGCCGAGGGCGGCGGCGCGTCGTGATGCCCCCGAGTCTTTGCCTGTAGTTCGCGAGGGACCAGCTTGGGCGTTGCGATGGAAGGTGGGTGTGGGCAGCTGTGCCACTGCGGCGGAGACGGAGGAGGTACGTGTTGATGTCGAGGCCTTGACTTCGATGTCGTCGAGCTGTTGGAGGAACGAGTCGTCGACGGCGAACGAGTCGTCGAACTCGTCAAACTCGGAATCGGACATGGCTGTCAATGTGTCAAGAGGGTGTGGGCATGCTTGTGGAGTGGGAGGAAGGCGAAGAGTTTGTGACACGGAGTGAGGATGATGGCAGTGACGAGCTTTGTTGGGTGAGGTGTGCAGACCACGTGGCCGTCACAACAACCTCCACTTTGTATGACTACCCCGTGGGGATGACACCGGTCGGCGAGGTCCGATGATCTCCATGCGGCGCCACCAGTCACCACAATCGCCATCACTATGCACCATGCTGTACATGTCTCATCTTTGGTCGGGCATTCCTCGCTCCTTATCGACTCGCAACATCTTTGAAGCGAACAGTGACACGACTTGACTCAACTCCTCTCCTTCCCATATCTTGCGCCCACCACGGCCGGAGCATGCTTACCGGACGACTCGACGACTCTGAACCTACCATTCATATACATCTGTGAGTGATTGAACCCCGACAACCTGACCGATAGCACAATGCCGAGCTCCGAGGCCCCCCAGACTTTCCAGCGTAAGTGCCTGAGCCGAGCACCGCTAACCCCAGTGTTCGCGTACGGCACGCTGATGGTGCCCGCCATCCTCCTCCGCGTGCTGGGCCGCAAGGGCGAGGACATCAAGTTCCAGGACGCGATTCTGCACGTGCGTGTTCCTCCACTTTGGCGCTGAAGGTAGGGCTACACTCGTCACCACGTCAAGGGCGAAGACTACCCAGGCCTGATCGGGAGCGACAAGCTTGCCGAGCTTGGGGCGGACGCGGGTGACAATGCGACGCGTGGTACGCTCGTGTCTGGTCTCACGCCGAACGACATGCGCCTCCTCGACATCTTCGAGGGCGACGAGTACGACCGTGTCCCGGCGACAGTCGCGGTCCTATCCGCGCCCAAGTCACTGGCGGACCTCCCCGCGGAGCTGGTGAACGCGGGCCACCGCACCGCAACCAAGGAGATAGGCAACGTCGAGGCGCTCACGTACGCCTGGTCCGCGCCCGTGTCGCGCCTTGAGAAGGAGCAGTGGAGCTTTGACGAGTTTCTCCGTGACAAGGCTGCCGTGTGGGCCGGCACGGACAGTGAGTTCGCCGAGGTCGAGGCGGCGCAGGACGAGATCGTCGGCGCCAAGGTCGAGGGCTTCCCGGACTTCGGCCACAACATGAAGAAGTACTGGCCATTTGCGAAGAGCTGTGAGTGACACCAAGGCGATCAGTGCTGACTGAAAGACGTCAACATGAACCATGGTGAGTCACCCAGCGATGTGGGCTGTGATCCTAGCTGACGGTAGGCTCATATGGCTCGCCGCCCCTCTGCGTCATAGAGGCAAAGGAGAAGCTCTCGCGGGAGATGGACGCGCGCATAGACACATGGATGCGCCGCCGTGTTGAGCCGCGCTTCGACGAGATACGCGCCGAGGTCGCCCCGCTGCTCGGCACGGAGGGCAACAACGTCGTGCTCGTGCCGAACACGACGCACGGCGTCAACACGATCGTGTACAATCTCAAGTTCGAGCCGGGGGACATCATCGTCGTGTACGCGTCGACATACAACGCCGTCTCGCAGATGATGAAGCACGTGTGCGACACGCACGAGGGTGTGCGCATCGAGGTCATCAACACGACGTTCCCATGTGCGCACTCGGAGCTCGTGGAGGCCACCGAGGCCGTGCTGAAGAAGTACAACAAGGCGACGGGCGCCACGCGTGGCAGCGACGGGCCCGTTGTTCCGCAGGGCGTTGGGAAGGATGAGCGCGTGCGCGTCGTCGTCGTCGACAGCATTGCGAGTGTCCCGGGCGTCGTGTACCCCTGGGAGGACGTCACCCGCCTCTGCCACAAGTACGGCGCGCTGTCGCTCGTGGATGGCGCCCACTCGATCGGGCAGCACGCCGTCGACGTCAAGAAGGCCGACCCCGACTTCTTCGTGACCAACTTGCACAAGTGGCTGTACACGTGAGCTTTCTCACCGCGAAGCTGACATCAGCCACCGAGCCAGCGCACTCATGTACGTTGCGCCGCGGAACCACACCCTCATCCGCACGACGTTCCCCACCGGTCACTACTACGAGTCGGACAAGTATCCAACAGAGGGTTACCCCCACCCGTGGGCGTTTGCGAAGCAGTTCGGCTGGTCCGGCACGGGCGACTTCACGCCGTATCTCACCGTGCCGGTGGCGCTCAAGTTCCGCCGCGACATTGGCGGCGAGGAGCGCATCATGGCGTACAGCCACTCGATCGCGATTGCGTGAGTGTCTGGTTGAATCGTCAACTGACAGCAGCGGTGGGAAGCGCCTCGCCAAGCGTTGGTCCACGTCGATCATGGAGAACGATCGCGGGGAGCTGACCGCCTGCATGGTGAGTAATGAAGTATCCAGCGAGCTGACAGCAGGTCAATATTGAGCTGCCTATCCCAGTTGCAAAGGAGGTTACGGAGCAGATCAAGCAGCAGAGATACATTGAGGACACGATGCTGGAGTCCGACACGTTTGCCTCGCCAGTGAGTCGCGTCAAGGCGCCAGCCCGGAGAGGGGAGAGGGGAGGGTAATTCAACTGGAGGCCGGCGAGCTGACGCCAGTTCGTGCACAATGGCAAGTGGTATTGCCGCATCTCTGGTCAGGTGTGGGTCGAGCTGTCCGACTTTGACTACGTCGGCGATGTGTACGACAAGATCGCTGAGGGCATTCGCCGCGGCCAGCACCTCCAGGAGCGGGCGGAGCCGTTAAAGCTGCGTGACGACTAGATAGATGCAGATGACTTCTGGAATCTAGAATCTTGATGGATAGGAAGTGTGCTGCTCTACCGCGCCCTTCCGAATCCGGCTCTCGCGATTCTCTCATGTGCCACCCATTCGATTGGCGTGTCAGATGCAAAAGGGCCCGCGACGTAACGGTAGTTGTCGACGTCCGCCGTCCGGCGTCAGTTCTCCAGACTTCCATGGTGGCGTCAGATCTTCGCACTTCCACACTCCCACCCCTTCAAACCTCTCGCACACTGTTACAGCTCTAGCATTTCGTTAACCTCGCCGACACGATTACTTCGTGTGGCAGATGCGGAGAGGACCGGCCACGTGAATGTAGTTGTCGGCGTAGTTCTTGGGGGGAATGCGCGCCTTCTTGGGCTCGGAGATGTAGTAGTCCCATCCTTGGCGCTCGGCCTGGTGTCAGCGTTGCCCATGGCGGGAGGAGAAGAATGTGAGAGACGGAGGGGAGGTAGAGGGAATAGAGGTGGGCGAGATGTGTTTCATTAGGGGACGGGGACTGCGAGGAACAGAGGAGAGTGGTGATTTGGGAGGAGGGGACAATGGGACGCGCCGGACGCTCGCCTCCGACAGCTGTGGTGCCGGACTGCCTCGAGAGCTCTGAGTTATCCCGCCGAGACAGCACGGTGGTGGAAGTGGTGCTGTAGACGGCGTGCAGCTGAGGGATGGAGGGCTGCGGGGTGGAGCATTGCGCGAAGAGGGCAAGCGCGCTCCGGAATCGGCAGTCACCCGATCACCCCTGTCCCAGATAAACACACTCGGCGATGGGCCATCCTGCTCACGCACGCAGGGTGTACAGCGAGCTCAACGGCGTATCTGAGCAGCTACGCTCGTGCTCCTCCAGCTGCGGGGCATTGGAGGGTACCGCCGTTGCCCAGGACGAGGTGCGCCATCCGCCCACCGTCGCCTCCATCTCGACGTCGCCGCACCCTCGCCCTCCTCAACCGCTCCTCCCGCCGTGCTGCGCCCCTCCAGCACCCCGAGCACGAGAGCCTTAAACGCGCGGCCGTATTTGGGACCGCAGCGGGCTGGGTAAAGCCCAACAGCCCAGCAGGTCTGCCATCGAGCCTCCACGCCCACCTCCACCTCCCAACTCCTTCGACTCCCTCCTTCCTCCTCCAATTGCCTCCCTCTCCCTCCTTCCCCGCGCAGGCGACTCACGAAGCGGACGGCGTCCTCGCGCGTGCGGAAGGCGAGCGACGTGCCCTGCATGTAGTCGGCGGACGACTGCCACCCCATGAGCGGGTTGGTCCAGCGGCCCGAGCCCTGGAGGACGTCCCAGTCGATGCGCCAGACACGCGTCTTGCCCTTGGCGGACTGCATCGTGTTCTTCGTGGGCTTGAAGATGCGGACCTGGCGGCTCTGGAGCTCGCGGGGTGCGTCCGAGACGGTCGCGACGAGGACCTCCTCGGGGGTGTCGCGAACGGTGGGGGGGCCCGCCGCCTTGCCGGCGACGACGTCGGCGGGGTGCACCTGCGGGATGCGCTGGAGGGCCCGCACGCTGGTCGAGAAGGGGCGGAGGGCGCGGAGGGACATGGTTGTGGGTGTGATCGCTATCTGCAACGCCGAGATGACCTCGGAGCTCGGATGGGGGATGGGGGGTAGGAGGGTGGAGAGGCCGTACGGTGGTACGGTGGGCGGAGAATCGGGATTTAGGTCCCGTGGCGCACAACCACCAGTCACAAGGCCGGCAATTCAGGCGGGTGGCAATTGGTGGTAATGGTGTAATGGTGTTGCGACAACAATGCATAGAATACAACATGATGCTTTGACACTAACGCGCAAGGCGAGTGCGCTTGGCTGCGGGGAGCGATCCCGTCGCCGGGCGGAAGTTGCTGCTGCTTGGCAAGCGGCCGCCAGCCAGAGAGGGAGGAAGACTGCTGTCAGCTGTAGTCTTCTTAGAAGCAAGTTGGTGTCGTTTCAAGACTTACGAGCCCATCTTCGGATCGCCGTTGTCCTCGTGGGTTACTCGGCGGTGGGGGTAGTTGACGTTCGCGCCCTCGAACACGCTGTCGAAGTTGCAGCCGCCCTCCTCCTGGAACCACGGGTGGGCCAGCGACTCGCGCGCCGTGATGCGCTTCGCAGGGTCCCACTCGAACAGCTTCGTGAGCAGATCAAAGCCGTTACTGGAGCCGGCTCGGTTCGCGTACCACGTCGGCAGAGGAGAGGCGGTGGGGTAAGGGCCTTGAGCCAAGTACGTCTTCCACTCCGGCATATTTACAACGCCAGGCCAGTGCTCCGCTGTAGGTCAGCTTCCTGCAATCAGGAGTAAACTCACGCTTAACAGCGCCTAGCACGTCACAGATCTTGGCCATCTGGTCACGCTGGAAGGGCAGCGTTTTCTTGCTGTCCAGCTTCGCTTCCTCGCCCTTGAAGATGGGCCGAAGCGACAACAGCTCAGCATAGATGCACCCGACGGCCCATAAGTCTGCGGTTAGCGACAGAAGCCATCGGCTATGGTGACAGCTGAGACTCACCGACAGCCGCAGTGTAGTGCTTCGAGCCGAGGATGAGCTCGGGAGCACGGTACCAGATGGTCACGACGACCTTGTCGCCGCCGTACAGACCTCCTTGCGCCAGCGGCTTGTGCCATAATCGCGCCAGACCCAAGTCACCGATCTTGACGATGCCCGAATTTGTGACTAGGATGTTGGCAGGCTTGAGGTCACGGTGCATTACAAACTGCGAGTGGAGAAAGTGTAAGCCGCACAGCAGCTGGTGCAGGAGGCGGCGCAAAGTAGTGGGAGGGATCGCAGTCCGCAGCGTCTGCGAGTGGTGGTGAATGATTTGCTAGTCATCAGCACACCTTCCTCATTGTGGTCAGCGGCATACCAGGAAGTCATGTTCGGCGTACTCGAAGACCATGTAGATGGCCTTGTCTTCTAGGATGACCTCGCGCAGTGCAACGAGGTTGCGGTGGTGCAGCTCGCGGTTGAGCTGCCGTCAGCCTCGTACACGCCAATGCTGCACTTTGCTCCGATGAAAACCAGAGAGCTGGCCAAGACGGCCCCAGCTCCGGTTACTCACCATGATCTCGCGCGCGCCACTCTGCGAAATGCCTGCATACGTCTGTTGGTCGCCCTCCTTGTCGGGCTTGAACTTCTTGATGGCGAACACGTCACCTTCCTTTGCGGGAAGGTCTCCTGGGCGCATGCAAAGTTCGGGGTTGTTCAGCGGGTCGTCGGAGATGAAGGGCGATGGCGACTTGGCCACACCGAGGGCGGCACGGGCAGAGCTGGGTAACGCGCTTTTACCGTTTGGCTTCGGTGGTGCGAGGAGCACTGCCTTGTACACGCGCCCGTACGTTCCTGGAGTCAGCTTGGTGGTAGGTGAAATACAGCTGAGAGTGAGCCTCACCGGACGAGATGAAGCCCAGAATCTTGTAAGCCTTGAGCACACTGCGGTCAGCACTACCAACAAATGGAGCTCACGTGCGGCGCTCGCGGTCCCGCTTGGCGCGGTAAGCGTGCATGGGGTCAACCATTGCACCTTGTGGCCGCGCGGAGGCCATCATGAAGGCGTGGACGAAGGTGTGATTGTAAGATGAGAGACGTGGACGGGGGAGGGTGAAGGGTGAAGATGGTGGTGGTGTGGTGGTGGACGAGTTGTGGAGGGGTCATGAGCGAGTGTGCCTGATCGGGGACATCACGGGGAAAACCCCCACGCGATCACCAAGCGGAATCAAATCGAGGGCAGTTGGATCCAAACAAACAAGTCAAGCGCGGTGGCCTCTTCCGCTGTTTGTCTTCCACCTCAACCTCCATTCCATCCTCGTAAACTCGCCACATCGAGATCAATACGCGCTCAACACCAAGCGCTTTGTGGCTCTTTGATCGACAGAGACATGTCGCGCGCATCCGCATCACCAGCACGCCGAAAGACCATCGGCCTATTTGACAGAGACATGAACCGCTTCGACGACACCAATCTCACCCTCCCCATCACCAAGGGCGAGCACAAGCACAAGCGTGGCGTCTCCATGGGCGGGAGCATGGAGATGCTGAGCCAAACTCAACTGCAACGGCGGCAGGCGGTGAGCCCCACGACTTCTTCCTTGAGCTGACGACAGAAACCACGCAAGTCGATCCTCAAGCTGGCCCCCGGCGCCATGGACGAGTGGAACGAGCAGAATGTCGACTATGGAGCGACAATCGACTTTGGACAACTACAACAGTCTCACAGCGGGCCAAGGGCGAGCATGCCGGCAAACCCACGGATGAGCTTAGGCCCTCGGCGGCGAGTGAGCTTCGCACCCAACACCCACGTTCGGTGAGTTGCATGACTCTCAACATTACTGACAACAGTATGTTTGACCAACCGGAGAAACGGCCCCGTCGCAAGTCGTCCATGCTCCCACGGCAGTTCGGCAACACGAGCACCAACACATCCCAGTCCCCGTCGCGCTCCCGGCCTTCCCTTCCCTCCACATCCAACTCACGCTCCTCCCTCTCCGGCCCCGCCCCCACCCCAGCGAGTCCCCGAGCGCGCTTCCTAGGCGAGGGCGAGGAAATGAGCGAGGCGTCCATGGAGATTGAGAGCGACCAGTCTTACGCCTCCAGCGCGGACGACTCGGACGACATCCTCGCGCAGGTCCAGGCGATGCGGCCGACGACCCCCATCCCGCCACCAGCCCCCGACAGCTCGAGCGACGGGATTGATGCGGAAGGCGAGATGGACATGGACGAGACCGTTATCGGAGGCGGCATCGTCCCGCAGCGTTGGGCGCACGACGACTCGGAGTCCGGCTCGGACTCGGACTCCGACATGAGCATTGAGGGTACCACGGATGGAACCGACGAGGAGATGACCATGGACTTCACGGTCGCCCTGGGTGGGCCTATGCCTCGCGTTCCGCCGCAGGGAGCGCTCCGTGGCCGTGCATCCATCGGATACTCGGTACCCTCGGAGCCCGGACAGGCGCCCTTCCACCCAGGCGATGCCGTATCGGATGGCGACTCGATGGAGATGGAGGAGACCGTCGCATACGGTGTCGTGTACAACGACGAGTCGACGTCATCATCCGATAACTCGAACGCCCACCGCGCCGGCGACCACACCGCGACGTACAACATGGACTTCACGTCCGTCGGCGGCGGCGTTTACAATGAGAGCGGGATGGACATGTCCATGACCGCCGCCCAGGGAGGCATCGACCACAGCGGGAAGGACATGACGATGACCCGCGCTCACGGCGGAATCGAGAGCGGCGACACGAGCGCGCTCGACTTCACGACTGCTGGCGGCGGCATCGCATACAAGAGCACGAGCGTTTACGGGGCAGCCACGACGATGATGACCAACATCTTCGCCTCGGCCCAGAAGCCGGCCCCAACGCCCGCCCCCCCGTCACCTGCGCACCCGACCACAACTCCAGCGACCAGAGTCAACATATTCGCTCCTACGCCTGCTACTTCAAACATCCCTCGCCGCCGCTCATCCATCAAGCCCGCACTCACACCATTCGCTCCGGTGTCTGCGCCTGCGCCTGCGCCGGCCCCCTCCCCATCGCCCGAACCCGAACTCGAGGAGGAGGCCATCGTCCCTCCGCCGCGCGTGCGTGGGGGTTCAGCTACTCCCGCGCGCCCGACACCAGGGACATCTGCCAAGAAGTCGCAGCAGTCGCTCGGCACGCCGTCCTTCGCCCGGCCAACGTCATCATCGGCTTCGAAGTTACGCGATGCTACTCCGTCCGGTCTTCAGCGCTCGGCCCAGAAGCCGAAGCGCAACATCTTCGGCGCCTCGCCCCAGGCCAAGGACGAGCCGGCGCTGTCGCGGTCCAAGAGCCGCACTCCGAACAAGTCTACCGCTGGGCTGGAGGCTGCTGCAAGCGTTGCGAAGAAGCTTGACTTCTCCTTACCCTTGCTCGCCTCTACACCCGCTACATCTGCTTCTACCACTCCCAGGGGGCCGACACCGAGGACGACACCGAAGGCCGCCACACCCAAGGTTGCCACTCCAAAGGCAGCCGCTGCCAAGGCTCCCACCCCTAAGGCAACACCGAAGATGGCCTCGGCCTCGATGACCCCGAACTCGATGGTCTCCAAGGCTCCACCAGCTGCCACACTGGCTCCTCCCATCTTGCAACCCTCCCCTTCTCACAAGCGCGCTCGAGAGGACGAAGAGGTCGGAGATGAGCCTAGCAAGGACATCCACCGCGACAAGCGCCGCCGGTCGAGCGCTGCAGCGAAGTCCTCCCTTTCCTCCCAGTCCTCCCAGTCGGCGACTGACGAGGAGGACATGTCGCTCGAGGAGTCCGAGGAGGCCGCACTCGCGCCGATGGGCGAGGGTGAGCAGTGGCTAGACGACCACCAGCCATCACCGGAACGGGAGGAGTATGAGGCCAGCCCTGAGAGACTTGAGGAGCGTCAAGTCACACCCGAGCCCGTAGAGGAGCGGCCGCTGCCGACATACACACCCATCCCTCGCGGTACAGGTACGCCGCGCCGCACGCCTCGCAAGTCTCTGGGTCCGCCTCGCCGATCTATCCTTGTTGAGCCGGAACCCGAGCCGGAAACCGAACCCAAGCCTGAGCCCGAGATCGAACCCGTTGACCTCATGACGCACCTCCCCTCGCAGCCAGGTATTGAGGTGCAGAATGTCCCCCTGTCCGCTTTCCTCGAAATGGTTGGGATTAGCTGGCAGGACGACTTGATCGGGCGCAAGAGCTTAGCGGCTCGCACCGACCACCTCACGTCGCAGTACCCGAAGGGCCACGAGTTTCCGCTCCCGGAGTACGTCGAGGCGAACCTCGAGTCCATCTTCCTCTCGATGCTCAGCTGGGCGGACAGCGAGATCACGCAGCGCACGCAGCAGGGCAAGGAGATACTCACGACCATCGAGCGCGTGTGCTCGGAGACCAACCCGCCTGTCGTGCACGACTACCTGGCCGCCGACGAGGAGGACCGCGGCATGTTCGAGAGCGTGCTCCTTCAGATCAAGAGCGTGACCTATCTCCGTGCGCGTGCACGCTGGTACGACTGGAAACAGGCCATCCTGAGCGACCGCGTTGAGGCCGATGTCCGTGGCATTCGGGACGACATGCTGGCCGACGCAGAGCGGCACGCCGCCGAGCGGCAGACTATCGACCGCGTTCTCCCTGACCTCCGGAAGCGGCGGGACGAGCTCGAGGCCGAGCTGGCAGCGCATCGGGCGCAGGTTGAGGCGGTCCTCGCGTGCGACCCCGAGGAGATCGCGGCGCTGCGTGAAGGCATTGAGGAGCAGGACACCGAGCTCGAGCGCTTCCGCGCGGAGCTGGACGGGAAGATCGCGAAGAATGCCGAGATCGAGGAGGAGCTGGCGACCCTCGGCACACAGCGCGACCAGCACGCGCTCGCCATCGACGCCGCGCGCAGCTTGTGTGACCAGGCGACAGTAGGCGACGTGATGCGCCTCGACGCCGAGCTCGAGGCACTGCAGATGCTGCACGGGTGGCGAGTGGTCCGTGCAGGCCCGCGCCTCGAGCTGCAGCTCGGTGAACTCGAGCTCGAGGTGCCAGTGGACGCGCTGGAGCGCGCCACGCTCAGCCTGAAGAACCCGGAGGGCCCGGACGCCGGCTTACTTGTGCTCGCGCAGGCCGCCCTGGTAACCGCCAAGCCGACCTCCCTCCGCGGCGTAGTGAACACGGTGACCCAGCTGTGGACTGCGGCGCGGGGCGTGCGCGACGAGCTCCGCCGCCTGGCGCTGTACTATCCCGTCACGTACGAGGCTGGGAAGGCCACGCTCAGCGTCAGCGCCACCTTAGTGCTGCCCAAGGCACGGGCGCGGGCGTCCCTCGCCCTCACCCTCGGTCCGGACGTGCTCACCGGCTGGCCGGAGGCTGCGCGCGCGCTGCCCGTCGAGGTCACGCCGGCCTATGGGCGCGTCGATGCACTGGGGTTGCGCGAGCGTGCAAAGGAGACGCTCGCGAGCGCGGACCTGAGCCTCGCTGGCGTGCTGTTCCAGGCGTGTGCTGAGGCCGCGGCGCTGTATTCTTAGTTGGTCTGAGCGGGTTGTAGAAGTGTAGACGTAGATATAATGCACTGCTAGAAGTTCCTTGAGGGACGTCGCGTGGTGGACACGACCCAGACATCACAATCCCAGGAGTACAGTTGCTCGAGCAAGGTGGTCGAGGTACACCTGCTGAGACTTGACCCCAATTTGCGCCGCGCGCGTTGGAACAACTGCTTCTCAGACTTCGCATGGAGGCTCTGAGAGGCAACAGGGGGCTCTATGCTGACTTCAGCGTTCGGCGACGCTATTGGTGGCTGCGAAGGCAAGTCCGCCCCGACCTTCATCCAGGGCGCAGCCCCATCCCTGTTCGGCGTTGTGGCGTCCTCCTGCTACTGTCCCCAGCACGACCGGGGCAATCTCTACGGATGCCACTCGTCTCGACGGTGCAGAATATGCCGCTGGACCGCCCTCGTCCTGCGATGACCGAGGGTGACCGAGGCGCACCCTTGCGGCATAGAAGTAGTTTCGAACGCCCCGTCCACTGCCCTTCTCTTCGTGAGGGGTCGCACATTGGCACGCAACACAAACCTGTCCCATAACTTGACCATGTGGTGGCAGCTCAACCACAGCCGACATGCTCACGTCAACAACTGTCCACCATGCGTGCCACATTCGCGGGCTCCTCGGCTCTCGCCACCCCTCGCTTCGAGCTTTCGACAGCCTTGCACATCGGACTCTGCGGGTAGCACGGCAGTGCCCTTGACGGCGAAAGAGGCTGGTGGACTATTTCGAACACTCGCGTCGCGTATCACATCCGACAAGCTCCCGTCAAGTGAGGTTCCATTGCTTCCTTTGCGATAACACCGGTGCCACATGGACCACACCGGCGGCCGCCGACACTTGTTCGATCGTGATTAACCTCGCCAAGGCCAGGACCGGGCTAGATCTCGGTCCACTCCAACCCCAGATTCTGGCTGCCGACTGGCGCAGCGTGCAACCGGGGAACCGGCGTGGAACAGCCCTCTCCAGCTGGAGGGGACTAACCTTGGGGGTGGTGACGGCATGGAAGAACGCCGTCGGCCTCGGTCTCGCTTAGTGTCAGCGTCACGTGTGCTTGGCGCTCGCGCCGAGCTCCACTCTGCCATCCTGGTCGATACGGCCTCCGCCAAGCACACCTCTGCGCAGCGTAGATCATTTCAACGTCATCATACCTCTCGGGACGCTCCCGACCCATGACCAGGTCTCGTGCAAGGAACGGCGATCTCCGCTGGATCCGAATGGTTCCCAATCGGTCGTCCCCGCCGGCACCGGCCGGCGTAATCACGGTGCATTGCGGGAATCGTTGGCCGCTGGAGCGCAGCGCTCGATCGCGCCAGCATGTGGGCGACTTAAGGTGTGCACATGCCGGCATGGCGCCATTGAATGCTGTGGGACAGCACGCAGCCGCGCAGTCTCCGTCAGCGGAATACCAGCGGGCCAATGTGTGCGACAGCACCGCAAATCAGGCAAGGTAGCGAGCAGCGGAGAGCCGCCGCCATCAGTTTGCATGTGTGCGAGGGTGGCGAGGCCGGCTCGTTCTAGCCTGCACGAAAAGCCGGGACGGCAGTGGGGCTCGGCGTGGCGCCGGCCCACGCATTCCGCGCCAAGGTGTGGCGCTGCGGAGCGTCCTCCACGCCGACATCTTGCAATCCTCCACACGTCCGAAGAGTGCCTCGACGCTCTTCTCTTCACAGAAGCACCAAACCCCATCGGACGGGCTAGAGACGGTGACACAGCGCGCCGCTAATAACGCGGTCCAGCAGCCTATAGTATACCTGGCGTGCGGGAGACGGCGTCGCCCCCGCCCCCTCCCTGGAGGCTTTTTTTCCCCGACCACTCCAAACACCTTTTGCGCATGCTCCACTGGCCATGTCGCGCAACCCGGCAGCGCCGCGCGCGCTGCCGCCTCCGGTTCTAGCGTCCATCGGTGCGTCGTGTGGCCGCACTGGCACCTCTACTAGCAGAGTCTGACGGTAGGCACTGTCCTCATCGACATCTTTGAGCCGCCCTCGCCTGCGGCGTCGCGGACGCGCTCGGCGGCGTCGAGCAGGGGGACGAGCACGTCGCGCGGGCGCTCGGGGAGGGCGTCGCCACGCGCCTCGCCGGCGCCTTTGCCTCCGCACGTGCCTTCCCCCACTCCCCCACCCTCGTCCTTGCCCCTTCCGGCGCCGGCCCCCACGGCGGCGGGGTCGGCGTCGCTCTCGCCCACGTCGCACGGCGCACAGACGCCGCAAATTGAGGCTGTGGGAGAGGCGCCGCGCGGCGGGAGGGTGGTCATTGGAGGGGGCGCAATGTACGCCCTTATCGGCGCACGGGTTTGGCTTGCCCCCCAGGCTCTGCGCACCGTCATCGACCGCTCACCGGGGACACGGAGGGGCGAGGGGCTAGGCAGGCAGGCCGGAGTATCTGGAATATCTGGGGGAGGGAGTATAGAGGAGGAGGAGAGAGGTGGGGGAGGAGGAGGGCCGGGGGAGAGGATGGGCGGCGCGCTGCTACCTCCATCACAGCCCGGGGCTTCTGAGGACCTTGGAGACGACGAGTTCGACGACCTCCCCCTCGAACTGGAGGAGCAGCTTCGATCGTACGGCCAGGAGATGTGGGTATTTCATCGCGTTCCTGGGGCACGAGTTCCCCGCGCGAGGATAGGCTACGACGATGTAGTGAGAAGGTAAGTGCGATGGTGCATGCGGCCTGAATCCCCCCTCCACACCTACGAGCTTCCCGGCGAAGAAGACCTTCTTTGGAAAGGCAGATCGTCGCAGCAGAACTGGGAAACTTGCATGAGGTCGGCGACAAGGGGCGTCGAGACAATGTGTGGCGAGCGAGGGTAACCGCTCCCCTTGTGCTGGCCTCCAGCTTCCTCGTCCATGCTGGGCGGTTGCCATCGTCTGGGGCATTTCTCGTTCTCGGAACGCGAGGTCATCACGTATCTGCGCAGCACCCGTGCTGCAAGGTCGGTGGATTGGGGCGAGACCCCTTGCGGCGAGCTCCCGACCCACACGTCGGGTTTACCGCGAGCGAATCAGCGATGCTCGTTTTTTTCCGAGTCTTGTCTATTCCTGGTGTGGCAACGTTGCGTCCCGTCGTATCTACCGATGGGATGGAGTAGGACACGAGATGCTGGGAGGAAGCGTGAAGAGTGTGGCGGGGATCCAAACCGGCTGCACCACGACGATATTCGCTGTGGCGAAGACTGGCCCTTGGCCAATGATCACCACCAACCCTTCCCCCCATTCTACCTCTTCCGGACAGCCAGCTGATGCCAGCTATGCGCATATAGTCAAGCCCGTAATGAGGAGCGGCGAGGAGCTAGCGAGCGGCCCCCTTTCCGGCGCCGAGTGGCTGCACGTTCCGCCGCCGTACTCAAGTACCGCCCTCCTCTCCCTCATCTCCGAGCTCGCCGAAACGTCCTGGCATCCCAGGATAGTCTTCGAACCGGCGCCGACGAGCTGCCACCCCGCCGAAAGAGAAGCATTTGAGGCGGCGGCGCCCCACGTCGAGGTGCTTTCGTGAGTCTTGCCTGCTCCCATTCTCCTCTGTCTTGGCCCCACTTCGGCTCGTCCTCCCTCTCCGCCTCCCCACCTCCCTCCTGCCTCCTCCCTCATACAAGACTGATGCCAGCCCAAACCACGAAGAGCTCCTCTCGCTCTACGCCCGCCCGCTCCCCGACGACCGCGATGAGCTCGTCGCAGTCGTGGAGGACGTGGTGCACCATCTCCTGCAGCTCGGCGTCGGGGGCGGGCGCGGCGTCATGGCCGTGCGGTGCAGCTCCCTCGGCGCGTGTATCGGCACTGTAGCGGGCGGGGTGCGGTGGGTGCCCTCGTTATTTCAGGGGGAGCAGCAGCGCGTCCAGGACGTCACGGGAGGTAAGCCCCGGAGCTAGCGTGGCTGACGGCAGCGGGAAACGCGTTTATCGGCGGATACATCGCCGGGCTGAGCCTCACGGGCGATCCCTACGTTGCCGCTCTGCACGGGACCGTCTCGGCGTCGTTTGTGATCGAGCAGCTTGGGCCGCCGGTGTTGAGCGTGTCCGCGGAGGGTGAGCAGTGGAATGGCGACTCGGCAGAGAAGAGGCTTGCGGCGCTGTCTGCGCGCGTGGGCTGGTCGTAGTTCCGGTACACCTTGGGAACATTCTAATCTATTAACATTGTCATGTACGAGTCTATCCAGCACAACGTCCGCGCTTCTCTCGCGCCTCTCCTTCGTCTCGGACCTACACATGTGTGAGCAAGGTACCCTTAGTCGATCAGCGAGCCCTTCTTCTTGAGCTCGATGTCGTCGAAGACGCGCGACTTGGGGCGCGTCTTCTTGTGCGGCACGGTGCTCGTGATGCTCATGCCGCGCCCGCGGCGCGTACCGCGGAAGCCAGGACCCTCGTACGAGAGGATCTCGTGGGGCGGGTTCAGACGAGGCCAAGCGACGTACGACGTGCCCTGCTGTCAGCTTACGTTCAGCATGGTTAGCTCACGTTGCCCCAGATGTACGAGCCGGCCACGAAAGCGAGAGCGAGCCAGAGGAGGAGGAACGAGTAGATCGACCACTCTGGTGGTTAGCAGAGCCAAGGGCATGACGCACCAGACGTGCGCGGTAAGGTGACCGCAGCGAGAATCATCGTGAGCGCGAACACGAGGATGTAGGGCATCGAGCGAAGAAGGAGAGGGCGAGTGTCGCTCAGCGGTGGGATACCGCCGCGGCGGACGACATACGTGCCCGTGATGAGGTCGTACGAGTCCTGGCGGTCGCCGTCGAAGAAGTTGTTCTTGACGTAGCGCATGACCGAGTTGATGCCGTCCTGCAGCAGACCCTCCTTTGTGCGCTTGCCAGTGCGGGTAAAGTCGGTCTTGAGCGCGCCGGTGCCGGCGTACGCCTTGGACACGCCATCAGCGTGGTCGGCCCAGACGTTGCGGAAGATAAGCATGAACTCGGGGTGGTCCTCAACGCCCTCCTTGACGCTGATGATGCCGGCCTGGCGGAGCTGCTGGTTGAGCGCCCACTTGGCGAATGCGGCCTGCGAGACGTTGGTGCGGTCGAGGCAGTCCATGCAGTTGGAGCGGATGACGCCCTTCTGCACGCTGAGGACCTTGGTTGGCCCGGAAGAGCTGCCAACTCCAGACGGCGCTGGGGCAACCGAGTGGTACCAGCCGTCCTCGAGGAGGAGGCCTTGGAGGTCGCCAACGAGGCTCTCGATCCGGTCGAAGCGCATGCCCTTGCATTGAGCGTGGAAGTCCCAGTAGATGTACTTGGTCTGCTCGGCCAGCTGGCGGTCGCTGTTGTTGGTGACGTTGACGACCGTCTCGAAAGCCTCCTTGACCGGCTTCTCGTAGCCCTTCTGGTTGACGAGGTTGAGCGAGTACACGCTGCCGTAGGTGTCGACGAGCTGGTGCATGTGCTGACGGTATGAGCCGACCGTGTCCGGGATGTCCATGATCTGGAGGTCAGGCTTATACCGCAGGTTGTTGATCTCGGCCCAGTAAACGGGCACACTGCCGCGGATCTGCACGAACGACAGGCGCTCGCGGCCGTCAACACGGCCACGCATGGACTTGGTGTCGTCCATGGGGTCAAGAAGCACGATCTGCTCCGTCTCGTTGAAGTTAGCAACGTTGCCGTTGCTGTCAATGCCGCGCGTGAAGTAACGGGTGCCGACGCGGTGGCGCGAGCGACGGGCAATCAGGCAGAAGAGGAAGTCGCGGTTGTTGATGACGGCGGAGCGGAGCTCGAGCACTGGGGTTAGTTGCTCCAAGGGGGACTTCAGCAACTCACATCCAAACATAGCCGGGAGGATGAAGCGGCTCAGCTAATCGGTCAGCAATCTTCCTTATCTGAGGCTGTGGTAGTCTCACGTCGGTGCCCTTCTCGGTGAGGCTGATGAAGCGGTCCTGGAGGAAGCGGTTCCAGAAGAAGCGCTCGTCGGCGCGCTTCCAGAGCGGGGCTTGGCCTGGACCCATGCCGGCGTCCTCGAGGGCCTTCTGGCGCTGGAGGGTGTTGGTGAGGTCCCAGCCGTACGAGAACCACATGGGGCCAGCCTTGAGGCCCTGCTCGACGAGGGAGACGAGCTCATTCTCGATCGGGTTGCCGAGGATAGCCTGAGACGACGAGGCGGGGTTGAGGGGGAGAAGGCGGAAGTCAGTCGCGAGGTAGATCTGGTGCGTGAGGAGACGGCAGCTTGGGGCGCGCTGCGTGATGATGACGATGTAGTCGGCTGCTGTCAGCTACAGCACAGAGTAATCAGCTTACTCGTGGCGAGGGTGATCATGCCCAGAATGCCGTAGGCGGTGATCACCTTGTCGCGCCCGACGGGAATCGCCGAAGACACTGATCGTCAGCGGGCGCATAGTTCGAAGCTCACCATCGAGCGAGATCTGTCCGGTGCGGCGGTCGACGACGAGGTTCTCGCGCACATCCTTCTCGTTGGTCAGGCGTGACGAGTCGGCGCCGAGCGCCGGGACCGTCGAGCTGGAAGGCTCAAAGACATACGAGCTGGGCGAGACGTAGACGTTGTATGTCTCGTACAGCTGTATATGTCAGCGGGTGTGATGGCGGTGGCTTACCGGCTGGCAGTTGAGCGCTGCCATGATGCGAGAGGGCAAAGGAGCGTGTCGATAGGTAGGTGGGCGATGTAGGCGCCCAAGGAAGGTAAAGAGGAAAAGAAGAGAGAAAGAGTAAGACTAAGAAGCGAGATGGAGTGTGTACGAGTTGAAGGAGGAGCGAACGTGTGCAGTGGAGGGCGGCCATCCACTTTCCAGGCAACCACTGTCGACGCGTCCCAGAGATCTTGGTGAAGGCTGTTATACCTGTTATTTGGAGCCACGTTCTAAACACGTGGATTATCAAATGACGTGGAAAATTGGTAAATGGGCAAGAGTACGCGTCAACCAGTCTGGATGAGGAAGGCGGCGCGACGCGTCCACCCTGGACTGCCTGCCTGAAGACAACATTTGACCTTCCCTCCCCATTAGTCTTGTCGTTCATCGCTCATCCACCTCGTCTTCCCCTCTACAAAACCACTTCCTCCCTCCCTCTCTTGTCACGCCCCACAACACATACCCAACATGCTCGAGGCTCGTGTCAAGCAGGCGTCCGTCCTCAAGAAGCTCCTTGACGGTGAGTCACTGCCGCGGCCCGCGCGTCTGCCCCAAACATTACATCCACCTTCCGACGCGTGCTGACACTACCTAGCCATCAAGGAGCTCGTCACTGACGGCAACCTCGACTGCTCGGACGAGGGCATCGTGAGTGGCGACTGACGGGCCCTGTACTGACCGCGTAGCAACTGCAGGCTATGGACAACTCGCACGTCGCGCTCGTGTCGCTTAAGCTCGAGGCCGACCAGTTCGAGTCGTACCGCTGCGACCGCAACATCCCTCTGGGTGTTAACGTTAGTTGCGGAGCCCCCATGGACCACAACTAACCCCAGCTCACCTCGCTCACCAAGATCCTCAAGTGCGCGAAGGACAACGACATTGTCACCCTCAAGGCTGCTGACGACGCCGACTCGCTCGGCCTCGTCTTTGAGTCTCCCAGTGAGCTATACATGGTGCGAACCATCGCTGACAGACAGAGGAGGACCGTGTCGGCGAGTACGAGATGAAGCTCATGGACATCGACCAGGAGCACCTCGGCATCCCCGACACCCAGTACGACGCGACGATCACCATGTCGTCGGCCGAGTTCCAGCGCATCTGCCGCGACCTCGCGGCGCTGGGCGAGAGCGTCAAGATCGAGGCGTCTAAGGAGGGCGTGCGCTTCTCGTCTGAGGGCGAGGTCGGCACCGGCTCGGTGCTGCTCAAGCAAACTGCCGGCTCGGACCGCCGGCCCAACCGGGCGGCCAAGCAGGACCCCGACGAGGACGAGGAGGAGGAGGAGGACAAGAAGCCTGACCTGGACGACGAGGGCGAGGAGGAGATGGACGACGAGGAGGAGAAGCCCAAGAAGCGCAAGGCCAACGGCGGCGCCAAGGCGTCCAAGAAGGCCAAGTCTGGGGCCGGCGACGACGACGTTGGCGTCTCGATCATCCTCGAGAAGCAGGTCAGCCTCACCTTCTCGTTGAAGTACCTGTCCAACTTCGCCAAGAGCGCGCCTCTCGCCCGCGAGGTTAGCCTCAACATGTCCAACGACGTGCCGCTCCTCGTCCAGTTCGACTTTGAGCAGGGCACTCTCCAGTTCTTCCTTGCCCCCAAGATCTCGGACGAGTAGGAGTAGAGCGAGAAGGTGACTTGTGGCTAGGAGCAGAGCGTATTGTACCACGTCATTTGTGCTATGGATCGAGCTTGCAAAGTAGCCGAGACGTGCCGCTGGCCACGCTGAGCCGAGGATATCTGACATCAGATCCAACATGATGATCGCTCCAGAGCTCGGACGGGCCGATGCGGGCCGCCCGCAAACGAGTTGGTGTCTGGTAGTGTCGAGTCACCGAGCCCGCCAAAGTTATGCTGTGAGAAGACCTCGGTTCCTTGCAGAGGTTGCCCGGTCCGGTGACGGCGGCGGAGCAGGCTGCGACACCGATAGCGAGCGCACCGATGGCGAGACGGCGGTGCGCGCGTGACTTTTGAGGCCATTGTATCGAATCTAAAGTGAGCGTTTCGACTTCAATGGTGTGCCTAGAGCTGTAATCTTATATTGTCAGTCGCCTCGGTTTTCCATTCAACGTTCCTTGGCACATGAGTGGCCGCCCTGCAATCTGGCACTGATTGAGTCGCGTCGTTAACCTCGACAGGCGCGTATGCATACCGCTCTGAGCAGTGCGGGAGGTATGTTATAGGACTGATGGTCGAGGCCGGAACCGAGGAGAGACAGAGACACAGATAGCAAGGGCCACGCCGCTAGTGCGTGCACGCCATCAGCTCGCCCGACCTCCTCCGAGGCCCATCTTGGACTCGCCCCCCATCATAGGCCCCATCACAGCGACCCCATCACGGTATCCCCAGTCACATCACCTCCCCATCACAGCGCGATGCCGCGGCGATCCCGCACATTCACTTGGTAGGTGCCGCCACGGAGTGGACCAGACCCGAGTCCTGGCGGCGATCGACGTCAGTGGCACGGGCACTTAACCATTGAGTTCAGCAGCTGGATCTCCGAGACCTGCCAAGTAACGGCGATCTCGTGGCGGAGAGAACCTCTGCACGAAACTTGACATGGGAGTCAAGAATTCTGGGGTCGTCGCGTCGCGTTTCGTTTCGCTCAAGCCCAATTGCCGCGACATGAATGGCGAGGCGCCGGGCGGAGGTTTGATGGGGCATGTGCGCGGCGAGCAATGTCGTGCTGCGAAAGGGTCTACCTGCGAATGGTAAGGGCCGGTGTCAAGGGCGCCGCCGAGTGGTGCCGAGCCGGCATCCGGAATGCTCGTATCGGCGCCAGGCAGCTCGGAGGTGCAGCATGGTCCGAGAAGCCCTAGGAGAAGGCCATCAGGATGTGTAGGGTGAGCAGGGTGTCAGAGACATTGGCAGGGCCTGGGTCCACATCCGTGCGGGGCCGTGATCGACGCGAGGGTTCAGTCAGCAACAAAGGATCAGAGTGAATAGCGACCGTACGGTCCTCGCTTGTGAGCCCTCGACACAGCGTGTGAACGTCCGAAGATAGCACGCAGGTTCATTGTGCTCGGAGAAGCGCTGACAAGGGTGGGTGCAGGAGTGTGAGACAGTGTCCCCGGCGTGTGAGTGCTCCGGGTGAGCGGCTCCCGCCGCCACACTAGAGTAGAGTAGCGCCATCTGCAATGAACGATGGCGCGGGGAGGTAGTGAACGCTGAGTGTTCGGAGGCGCGATAAGACGAGGAACGTGACTCGCAAAGGGCATGGGAGGCGCGTCCGGATCGGGCGACTCATTAGAGTATACAGTAGAGATGGAATGTCATCTCATACACGATCCACGATACACCTGGCTCAATGACGGTGAGCTACGCAAAGCTTTGCATCCGCGCGCCTGGCTTTCCGCGCATCGACAGGCCACCCCCGTTCCGTAGTGCAGGGTTCTGGGCGTAGGGCGCGTCCAGTTTTCTGTTGTTCTGTCTCGGGCGCGTACCTGCGTGTTGAATGGAGAAGTCGCTAAATGGACTGTCTCAGCCGTGTCAAAACTCGCTGTGGAAACCCGTGAAATCCCAGTTTTCATGCCGTGCAGCAGATTTTGGCGAGATTTGCGGGCCGGCGAGCCGCAGACTGAGACAGCGCGGCGTGCTCCTCTGCATGGTTGAGCGATGTGGGAGCTTGGAACGAGTCTAGAATGAATGTCGGCAGTGACGGTCACGCTTGGCGGAATGGTGGTTGATGCGTAAGGGGGCGGGGAATGATGGGGGAGGGGGTGGGCAGAAGTGGACGGGGACCGGGTTATGAGGTCATCGCCTTCGCGCTTGTCTTTTCTCTTCTCCTCTGTCAGCTGGTCGACGGTACCTGGGATCGGATGGCAGGGGTTGTTGAGACGCCACGGCACCCGTCACGGCTGTCGCTGCTGCAGAATCAACCTCTTGCGCTCTACCGTGCTACCGAGCTGTCGAACGCTGACCCAAAGGTACGCTTCTACCCCTGCATTACGGCCTCCTAAGTAAGGTTCCCGCCCCGCCAAGCGCTGTGGACGAGTCATCATCATCACCGCCACTGTCGTCACCGCCTGCCCACTCGTACCACCCATGTAAGGTTCACTTTGTACTGCTCATGATGTGTTGCTAGTGCGAGCTGTAACGTGCCGGCATCCGCCTGTTACGCGGTCTCATGTCGAGCCTCGCTTGCCCCTAGAGATCGCATACGCACGGGTGTTGACGGGCATTTGGGTGGCGACATGAAACTGTCAGATGAGCTGAAACGCGAGCGCGACGAGCCCATCGGACATGGATGAAGGGCCCCAAGCGTCGGCGGCGGGGTGGCATGCCCGGGGCTGTGGGTGACGCCTCGGTTGTCGGTTGTCGGCGCCGTGACGCGATCGACGCTCATGTATGATGAGGATAGGGGGGGCAATGTTCCACAATAGTTACAGACCAAGACTTCGGGAGCGTTGGCGGTATGCTGGGCCGTGGCGTCCGGAAGCTTTGTGGTGGCTCGCAGGCGTTGGCGTCGCATGTCGATCTACGCATGCTGCGCCATGGTGGGGGAGTGAAAACTGGGCGTGACCGACTGCGATTAGGGTTGCTTGGTGCAGGATGTGAGTATCGGGTCAGTACGACGCTACAGCGAGCGTGACAGGTCTGATAACGCCGGAATACTACTTCGAGCGTTCTTCAAGGGGCGTGAGACTGGCATGTGGACGGGCATGGGGGGTCAGCTGGTCAGGTGGTGTCAATGGCGTGGGAGGTGGTGAGGGAGCGTTATGCAATGACCGCATGGCCGTTGTATGCAGCTAGAGTCTGGGCCGCGGTCTGACGATCTGCGGACCCTCGTCATAATTGCTTTCTCGTGGCCGCACGTGCCACAACAACCACCACTGCACAGTGCGCACAGTACCAAACTACGCCTTCTGTGATGTGTGATGCGTACCACCATGCCATCACGACCATGTACAAAACAAATCAGTCGAGCCACCATGGCATGGGTGCCTGCTAGTACCCGTGGCATGAGTAAACACTCTGCAAACGGCAACGCGCGGTCTTGGCGTACTGCCCGCCGCGCGTTGCTCACGGAGGCACTCTGCTGGGGCCACTTGCGCATACGCAGAGCGCGATGGTGGTCCAGGCTCGTCGTGACGGGCCTCAACAGCCAAGTTGGAGGTGCATGCGCCCGTCCACCATGCACAGTGAGGTCACGGTGTGACTCGATTCAGACACCTCGTCGTTCGGTCGTTGCTCGGCGCCTCAGAGCGGTGCGTTCGCCTGATCGCTTCCTCGCATGCTTCCATCAGTTGCGCCAAGGGTCGTGTTCGGGGCATCACTTCGCCTCGCCCCCAGGTGGCGGCCTTGGCAGGTTGACGCACAAAGCCGTGCACACTGTTCATCCGTCTCCTTTGACCTCGAGCTCGCTTTCAAGAAGTCGACATCTCGCCATGCTCGCCTTCAGTGCGCTCAATGCATGCATGCACGGACGTCGGATGGGACTACTCACGCTCAAAGCCACGGTGCTCAAGACGCAAGGTCCATGGCACAACGTCCGACCCACCACCAGCGCTTGGCCCTCGGGAATGTCAGCCCAAATTGGAAAAGGCTCGGCATTGCACGTGGGAGGATGAACTCCTTCCAGCCACCAGCTGCCAGCCGCTGATCAGCCGGTTCGGAGGAGCCACAACCTCTCATCTCCGCTCGTCTCCGCCGTTCGCTGAGATGCATGGTGCTCGCGATGCCTGCATACAGCCGCTCAGTATATCCCTCAGCCTGCATTGGCCCTGCTCATAGATGCGCTAGATTGTAGTCTCGCAGCCTGCCACCACTCGAGCGCTAATCCAACTAAACCGCTCCGGAGCCGCTTCGGAGACAGGGAAGCGGTTCGAGTATCCGAGCATCATCGTCATAGCGACGATAGCAGACACACAGGCCGTCACCGGACACGGCCCTCCGCTATCACCGTGCGCGACAATTTTCAAACGTGTGTGAGGGGGGGAGTAACACGTAGCCATCTGAGAAGAGAAGCGATAAGCCCAAGAGGATGAGTGGTGCGAGTAGAGTATTGAGGAAGAGAGAGTGAGAATGTGAGACGCAATGCAATGCAAGGACAGAGCGCCCGATTCAGTCGGGACCGTTCCGAGGCGGGGGGGGGGGGGGGCGCTGCGGCTGCGGGGCGGCGATGAGCGCTCTCACTCCACCGTACGGGCTAGCCACGGTGGGAACGGCATCAAATTCAGGGTAGAGTTGTGTGGGTGAGTTAGAAATTGACCAACCACAAGCCTCCAATAATAGCCTCGCATTCCCCCCACCGAGGCAATCCTGAATCAGACCTGGGCCAGACCCTGAAGACCTCGAATGATGGCTTTTTCCTCTGCCTGTCCATCTCTCCATCTCTCTCCATCTCAACAACTCGTCCATCTCTCTCGTGTCCTTCACCAACTAGATCCTCATCCTCACTCCTCAGCTTCCCGTCCACCAGTGACGACCTATCGCGCAGAGCTCCAGCTCCCCGCAACCTCCCAACCTCCATCTCAAGAGACCCGCGCCGACTCCCCCGGCCCACATTTCAATGAAGAAGTTTAAGCTTCCTTGTAGTGCCCAAAGCAGTCTTAAAGCGGACCTCCGGAAGTGAGTACAAAGCAACGCGCGCGCAACTCCACCCGCTCTGCGAACCTCTCCGAGTGGTCTCGGCGCGCAATGCACGTCGAAGACTGCGGAGGAAGGTTGCAGGCCTTGCGGGAGGGTTGACGAACGTGGTCGTGCGACAAGTTGAATCGCGCACAGAGCCCGTGCTGACAGGTGCTCGTTTTTCATCCTACGCGTTGCCACCGATCACCATTGTCACTGCCCCTTCCTTGCACGCCGCCCCTTTTCATCGTCGAACTGGTCCATTCATCCACTCTTATCCCACTCGCCATCTCTATCGATCCTCGCTTGCACGCGCCCCCACGCTCCATGGCCACGATTACCAACTTCAGCCTTCTCTCCGGCTCGTCCCAACTCCGTCTCCCTCCCCTGATCTACACGCTCCTCGCAAGTGGCGAGAAGCCCCCCTAACTGGACCGTCAGTCGAGTCCACCGTTGCGCCACTTTGCGCACTCGCTGCTTGTCGCAGCGCACCTCCCCTTCGACACCGTCGTACATGGGATAAGAAGCCCTTCGTCACCAGGTTCCCCACGCAGCAGCCACCGGGAACAGCTGGCCCGTTACCTCTCCCCTTAATTCATCCTCCAACACCACCTCCCTCCCTCCACACCTTTGCTCCCCGCTACGCCACGCCAAACACCCCCATTCACACAAGAATCGCCCAAAATGAACGCCATTCGCTCTCTCCCTCTCATCAACCGCCCCTCGCGCACCTCGACGCCCGCTCCCTCTGTTCAGGCCTCTGGCGCAGCCGCTGTGCCCCCGCTCGGCCCTCCCCCGGTCCCCGAGCCCCGTGCGCGCCACCCCCTCGCTCACGCCGCCATCCCCACCCCCACCGTCGTCCCTCGCTCCCAGTCGGTTGGGGCTGTTCCCCGCAAGGCCAGCCCCCCCAACAGCCGCTCGGCGACTCCGCGCATCGGCAACACCGCCACTCTGCCTTCCTCGACCATGGACACACCAGCCGCTGGTGCCCACGTCGACGCGATCGGTCTTCGCTTTAACGAGGCCGTGAACCGCGCTCTGGTCGGTGTCGACGCCAAGACCAAGAAGGGCTTCCGCAAGGGTGCTGGCTGGACCGTCGGCGAGAGCATTGCCCAGTGAGTAGCCAACCCCCCACCTTGCGAATCTCTCGTCACAAATAGAACGTGCCGAGAGAAGCCGAGAATGTCAATTGGAACAATGTCACTAACCACCCCGCAGTGAGCTCGGTAACTCGGCGCCGACTGACACGTACCTGCTTCGTGCGATTCTTCGTACGGCTGTGCGTGCCCTGTCGATCTACGTCTCGCGACTCGATGCGCTTCTTCTGCCGGCTCTCTCGGACCCGCAGTTCTCGGCTCCCCTCAACCTGACTCCGGCCCACCACCACGCATCGCCACTCAACGCGACTCAGGCTTATGCTGTGTCGGTGGCGCACGCGGCGTGGGAGGCGTGCGAGAGGATTGAGCAGATGCTCGACCTCGGGCAGTACCCCCGCTTCCTCGAGGATGGGCTTCGCCCCACCCTTGACAAGTTCGACACTGTCGTCGGCAAGGTCGTGCGCCCCATCTTCCTCCAGCTCAAGGTCGACCTCGAGGCCAGCGTCAGCAACACGGCCGGCGGCGCCCCCAAGACGTCGGCTGGCGCGATGACCGTGCCCGCCGCGGTCAATGGCGCGCCCCTGACGCGTGAGAAGTCCAACTCGGGCGTCCCCCGCCTTGCCAAGGAGAGCTCGGGCGGTGGCCACCCTCGTGCCCTCACTGTGCCCTCGAGCCTCCAGCACTTTGCCAGCCGCGTCGACGGTGCGCGCAAGGTCCTCGAGACTGTCGCCGTTCCCTGTGGCCACGATGGCGAGGGATGGATTGTCAAGGTGGTGGTCGCTGTGTTGTGGCGCGGCATGCGCGTCATCATGGAGGCCGACAACACCCCCAACCGCGCCCCCAGCCCCGGCTCTGTGCACAAGGCGCTGTCGGGTCTCGGCAAGGAGGCGACGCCCACTGTGGTCCAGTCGCCCTCGATCGCCAAGATCACGTCGCTCTCGATTCTCACGCCGCGTGGGACTGGCTCGCGCCCTCCCTCGCCGCCCCGCACGGCGTCGCAGTTTGACCCCGCTACCCACTCGCTCATGTCGTTCGAGGGCCTCGTCAAGCGCCTCGTGACCGGTCTCGTCCAGCCTCCCACTGCGCCTCCTTCGTCTGCGGACACCGACGACCAGGAGCAGGAGCACATCGCCCGCGAGGCCCTGCACGAGGCTCGTGAGGCGCTCGAGTCGGCCATCATTGCGACCTCTGCCTCGCACGGTGACAACGCTTCGGCGCGCATCCTTGCCTCTGTCCGCCGTCTCCGCGACGACATTGACGACGACGCGGATGAGAAGCTCGACGATGCGCTCGAGGACCTTCCCTCCGTCCAGCTCTTCAACCTCATCCAGCGCCGCGCCAACTCTGCTCTCGCTGCGCTTCCGATCAACCCTCCTCTCCGTCTCCGCGAGGTGGCCGAGATCTGGGGCTGGACCCAGGCCGAGTACGAGCGCCAGATCCTCTCGGGCTTTGGCCCTGCCGAGGAGTATGGCCCCCGCGTCGCGGCTGCTCTCCAGCCCGAGATCGAGAACATGCTCGGCTCGCTTGTGACCATTCCCGTGGACGACCACTCGTCCAAGGCTGCAGTCATGGCTGTGACCGAGTGGGTCCGCGCCCTCGGGGTTGCGCTCGAGGCCCGCTGTGACGTAAAGGTTGCGCGGGCTTAGCTAGCTCGCGAGTACCCCGCGAAGGGGTGCTCACCCAAGCCGCCGTCTCGTGGCCACATGTTCAAGGACTATTTTCTTCCGAGCACGGGGAGTGCGAGCAGGTCTGAAGGCGACCTGGTCGCCTGGTTCCCGTCAAGCGCTGCTGCTGCCGCTGCCCTGGGAGGCCGCGATCACTGCTACTGCTGCCAGTGTCGTCGACTACCTGCTGTCTCTCCGGCTAAACTCTTTTGCTCGTTCTTTGTTCCCCACGTTTCCTTTAGATTCTTTCTACTTTCACTAAACCTGCAAGGAATGCATCTTTCAGTTGCACATGGCATGGGGCCGGGAACACGGCCGGGCACATTGGAGGAAACTCGGCACGGGGTGGCCGGGATCGGCCGCGACCAAAGTGAAACGAGTGAAACTCACGTGAGGCTGAGCTCCTCGAGTCTGAAAGCAAAGGTTAATCTGAATCAACGCACAACTGAGACAAAGACAACCCGCCCCCTCCCCCTTCTCCGCTGTCCCCTCGCAATCTTATGAATCACCAGCTTCCCGCCCCCAGACGGGCGGGCCACTTTATTACAGTACCCGCCCCGCTCCCTCCACGTCTTGCTGCGCACTTCACATCTGGCTCGGTCTCGCCCATAGAGCCCACGAGATCTGTCTTAGATTCGCGACCCGACTCCACCTCGCTAATCTTATGCACTGGTGGGCACCCGGATGCGCCCGGATACCAGCACACCGGTCCCACCGCAGCCCCCGGCCTCTGGTGGGCGTCGCAAGGCGCGGGTGACTTGGCCTGCCAACCTTGGGTGGCCAGGCCTTGCGGACCCAAAACGTGTTTCATCCTGCAAACTCGCACTGGGCGAATCTCTCTTCCGCGCGCCCCAGAATTGTAGTCTGCCGAGAGTGCGGGGTCGTGTTCGGGAGAGGCTACCTGAGGGTTCCGTAGGTCACCGAGCTGCAGGCGGGGACAGATGGAGGCGGGGACGAACGCCGTCCGCGACCGCATGGTCCCGCTCCGCTCTGGGGTGCATGCATGTCCGCTGGGGTGCCCGCCATCCTTAAGCGGTGTGTGGTGCCGCCAATGCCACCCCGCGCACCCCGGAACGCATGCCGGTTAATCTGGATCCCACCCATGTCCTTAAGCATGTCCGCATGGGACGGCGCACCGGTTGGACGGCCCAGCCAGTTGGGCGGCCAGCGCACGTCGGTGTGCCAGTCGGTTGGGCGAGGACTCCTGCAATCCTGCACGCTCCTGCAGGCCACATTCCCGCCCGCACGCCACATTACTCGCGCCCCAGAGACCCCTGGAAGGCTCATCCTCCCGTCGTGACAAGATCATGTCTGAAAAAAATAGTGGTCCGCACCCCGTCCACTTCCCCTTGCACCCGTGGATCTGACGTCCCCGTACTCTGGAATAGTGCGTGTGGGCCTCCCGATGACATGTGAGTCGCACACCCGACTACTGGTGCGACACTGCAAGAAATGGCGCACTAGAAGCGCTCTACGGGGACGGCTGTCGCTGCTCGGTCTCGGCTGTCGCGCGCTGTTGTGTGGCCTTCTTCCATAGCGCGCTAAGCATGAGAATGAGAACGGCGCTGATGCATGCCGCGGATATGGATGCGCCGTGACGCCGCACACATTCCATCCACCTCCGACATGGCATGCACAGTAGATGGGCATGGTGACGCCCGTCCACCACTTTGCAGAGGACATGACATGTAACGGGGTGGGTGCCAGCATGAAAACCTCAGTGGTCGGCGGGCACTTCTGAAACGCGACCTGACGCCTCAAACGAGCAAAATCCCCGGCGGTGACTCACCACCCGCCCCTACTACTGGTTCTGCGGGCCTGGCTGAAATTCGGGAGACTGTGGCGACAGAGGTGGGACGGTACGTAAAGTGTTCCGGCATGGTTCCGGCATATGCTGTCGTCTGTGTTCGTTGCGGGACGGACAGTGGGTGCGTTTCAGCGGCGATCACATCAGCTGGATTGATCCGGGAGGGGGAGTGGGAGGGGTCTAGACTCCGGGGAAGCCGGTGTTCAGTTTCGTTTGCTGTCGACAACCAATGTGCAGGCGGGAGGGGGTGGCAATGCCACCGCTCAAGGGATACAAGTACTTGTACCCTGGTCGCTGTGCAGTCGCGTGCAGTGCGCAGTGCGCCGAGCCAGCACGTTGCAACAGCACCCCGAACTGCTAGTGTGCCACCAGTCGCGCGACAACTTTGAGCCAGAGCCAGACTTTGAGCTTGAACGCATGCAGATGGAAGCAAAAGGTCACACGACGATGGATTAGAGGAACACAGGCCCATGTGCCTCCATATGTACCTGCATCTGCAAGCATGAACGTAGCAAGGTGGCGGCGACGCCTGGCGACGACTCCACCGCCGATGGCACGACGCCTGGCGTGTCACGGCCATGGGATGCACAAACCTCCGCCCTTCGCCAGCCACGAGCCACGAGTTACGCTTCGGGCTCGAGGCTCCAAGCCCCGTCGCCCGATAATTACAGTGGATGTTCGTTCCCACTCCCACTCCACCGGCCGACGCACATGACTTTGGCAGCGCAAACATCCAGCCCGGCGTGCCTGCATAACAGATCGAAGAACAACACAACACGACGCGTCAAGCGCAACTCTAGTACGCATCGGACAGACTCGTTCACCACTCTGCATTCTATAGACTCGGGCACGCATCGCCGCTCCCACTTACCGAGCCCCATTACCACTCTCGATTAGCGGCAGCATTCAACGTGCCGATGATATCACTAGCGCCGATTGGTCTCGACCTGCAATTGCATGCAGGGTGTATTTGTTGGTCCCAACAGCGCAAATCTCGGAGACGCGTCGTGAAATCTGTCCCAAAATCTCGGCCTCTCGCGCCGATTTTTCAGCAAAACTCTGAAAACTAGCACCAGCAACTAGGTGCCTGAATTTCACTGCGGCCTCTCGCTGCGGCTTCGCGACACATGCGCGCGCAATGGCGATCTGGGCGGCCAGTTGGACATGCTCGCGCGCGATGGCTGGCGCGGCCGGCGGCTGGCCGGAATCCGGGACGCGCCTGCCTGCCTGCCTGCCTGCCTGCCTGCCTGCCTGCCTGCCTGCCTGCCTGCCTGCCTGTCTGCCCTCCTGGCGAGGTCCGAGATTCTCGCGGAGGCGGCTGGCCCGTGCCGGCACCTACCGTGACTGTAACTCAAGCTTCGGGAACGGGGGCTTCGGCGCACGTGAGGTCCCGGCCATGACCTCGAAAGCTAGAGGCGTCACGCACCCAGGTGCTGCGAGGAATGGCTTGACGGAGTAATGAGGAGCACATGGATAGTGTAGGCCGTCACCGGGTTAGTGACGCGCAGAGGGCGGGCCGTAGTGTACTGCAGTGCCTCTCATCAATTCAAGTGCCTCCCACAAGCTTCGCCATGGATGCCCGTCACAGTGCCTATCATAGTACGCCAGTGGATACGACATGGCCAGGCGGTGGGGCCGGCGGGGAGGCGGACGCGAACAGTGAGTGACCAGTCTGGCACGTTGGATCTGCCGGGCACTGGTGGCTGAGCTTATGCCCGGTAGTGGGTAGTGGGCAAGCGACAGCCTCGCTATGCTCGGCTGATAATCCTAATGAAGCCCGAATGAGATGCCGAAGCACGCACGCCGAAGCACGCACTATAGAAGCACCCCCGGACCTATGTGGCCAGGCCTAGTACAGGCTTGGTACCAGTACGCATCCATTTCACGCCACAGGGGGTTGGACCCGAATTTTGGCCGACACATTTGAGCGGGCACTCTATGCGATGCGTACGGCATCTTTTGCATTGTTCCAGGAGAAAGTAGTTCCAGGAGACGAAAAATCTAGTCGCAGATTGCAGGTTGCAGATGTATGTAGAAGGGGCTCAGGACGTGCAAGGGGTGGGCATTGCATTGCGACGGCAGAGCTGCTAATGGTGGCGTCCGGGAGCGGTTCTGCGGACGGCTTCGGCAGAGCTGCAGATCATCCGCGGCACAGATCTGGATCTCGGGGCGGCCTCTGCATGCCGCTGGAGTGGGAACGTTACCTGGTGTCTAATTACGGCCGTCGTGGCGGCGGCGGTGGTGGTGGTGGTGAAGGCCAACTCCCACCGCTGAGGGCAGGCGGGAGGGCCAACTCGGATCCCTCGCCATGCATGGTAGCGAGGACGGGAGGGCGCTGAGATCGGTGCGAGGGGTGGCCCACGTAACGCGCCTGTCTTCGCTCCACCTCGCTCCGTCTCGCTCCGCATTCGCTCCACCTCGCCCCCTCTCGCACTGGCGGCAAATCCTCGGCTGTCAGGTCCCTCCCGAGGGGGCGAGTCGAGGGCTTGGAGGGGGTTGCATGGGGGGTCGAGTGGGCAAGGCTCGTCGTTGGCGTCATCGCCAGCCACGGGAGCGCCAAGTCGCCCACCCCGCCACGTCGACTTTTCTAGCGGACGCCGTCCTCCGGCATATGCGGGCTCGGCGGGCTGTCATAGGACGAAAGTGTCGTTGACGAGGAGACAGCCGCCAGGGAGGACGGGGACGGCGATCCCCTGCTATCCTGGCTTGATTGCCTCCGGCGCAACCGGAACACTCCTGGCCCTGCTTAAGTTCCCGTGGGGGTTCTCTCGCCCCCGCCAAGTCTTCGCTCGACGTTTGAGGGGTGGGCGACGTCGTTTCCAGCAGCGGGATGCATAGCTTTTTCCACACGAGCAACGAGAGCATGCGAGTGGGCCGGGGTTCGGTGTCCGACGCGACACGCACCAATGGCTCGCGCCCAACTTTGTCGCAATGCTCGGCGAGCCTGGGCCAGCCCATCGCTACCGAGTAGCGACGCGTCGGGGTGGAGGATAAACGTGCCAAGCGCCCGCCATGCCGCTGTCGCTGACACCGAGCGCAGCAGCATGTTCAATTAGTAGTCTCGACAGTGTCACTGACATGCCATTCAGTAGAGCTTACAGTTAACTTCACCGGGCAGGGCAGACGTTCGGCATACAGCAGCCAAAATTCCAGGGAGAGAGCGCGGCTGGTTTCTCGCAGTCAGGCGGCCAGGCAACACGGCATACACCAGGGACATACACCCCACCCCGCCATCGCTAGCGCGCCACCGACGCATGCATGCCTGATCTGCGTTCAGCATTCCGCAAGGTCGCCGAGCTCGACCTGGTCGCCGCTGGGTGCGAGCCCATCGCCGCACACCGGTGAGGGTGTGGCGCAGAACCAATCGAGACCAAAGGGCGCCGATGCATTCTGCATTTCTAGAAGCCCAGCCGCCACGCACACTGCACCTCCGGGGAAGCACGCTTCCATGCGGTGCATCAGCACATCAGCTCGTATCTCCAAAGTACGGTACCGAGACCCCGTTAATTTTGTGGACGTCGCACTTGCCGCGGGGCGAGGCACAGCGGTGCGAGCTTCCGCCGTTTCACTGCCTGGCGACTGCACCAAGACGAGGCTACGACGTCAGCCAGCCGCGGCAGGACGTCGTGCTCCGTCTGTCTTTCTGGTCCACCCGGGCCGTAGTCTCCGTTGGTGTGCATCCGGGCGCGTCGTCAGCCACCCGGCCGCCTCATTTTCTCTTGTCCCATTCTGCTGTCGGCGCTGCGCCGCCGACTGAATGCAGATTCCCACTGTGACCCCTATGCATCCCTCCTGGCGACTCCCTGGTCGCCATTGATCGGTGCTAGGCGTTTAGGGGCACGTACCATGCGTGTCGGGTCAGGCAATGCGGCCCCCCAACCCAAGAATACACGCACCCTCAAAGCCAACTGTGCGGGAGCGCGCGACCCAATCATGCCCCGCACGCACCGATTTTCGGCGGGCCGGTGCCCCGGCGTCGTGCGATACTTGTGCGACACTTGAGAGAAAAGTGAGTTTTCAACCCCCACACCAGGCAGAGGATTCCGACTTATGCTTGTTTTACCCTGCACCTAAGTTTATGCTCGACGCGTTGTGGGCGAAAAATGCAACAGTATGCCGGCACCAAGGTGACGTAAGGACAGCGGCGATCGCGCTGTAGGTTGCGCGCGGGCTGGAACGAGCCGGGGAGTGCGACGTGCCTCCTCCGTCCCCACCGCTCAGCCTGGCATGCACCGCCGCGCCGGGTTGTCAGACGTGTCAGCTGCATCGCTTCCGTCTCGAGTCTCGGTCACCTCGCTTGGCATGTACATTCCTCTCCCTGCACCCCATCCCCCACTGCCGCCCCACCTCGTCGAGAACAAGGCATCCTGTTGGGTGTGCTTTCGGCCGCAACCACAGGGGCTTCCCGAGAGCTAGAGCCGCGGCTGCCTTGCAGATCACTTACGTCTTCACGTGCCGTACTTGACACAGTGACGACGCGGTGACGCAGCGGGGGGGAGCGAGCAGTTGCTGTGATACGTTGAGGGTCGAGAATGGATGTCGCAGGCGCTAATTGCCCGCTGCCCGTTGGTAGTGGACAAGTGTCAGTCAGATGGCCGTGTAGATCGTGGCCGAGATCGGCGCCCTGCACACATCCGACCCCACCCCCCCCACGGCCCCCACGCACCCCCGTTCTGCCTTTGTCGTTGCGCACCCCATATCTCGCGCGCATAGCGGATAGGCTACGGCCGGAATGAGCCGTAGACGTGTGCG
>JAMALN010000125.1:2001-58262 GCA_023630115.1 Cutaneotrichosporon sp. PK4640
GGGCGCGGCGCCCCCCCCCCGCGCTATCGTTTTGCCCCCGAGACTCCTCCGCCTCCTTCCGCTTCCGCATAGGTCACCCCCAATGTACCATACGCTCGAGACATTATAGGCCCTCACAAAGGATGGTGTGTGCCTGCGGTGCGAAGAGGACAGCGATATTGACACCGTGAGTGGCTCCCTCCAGCGTCAGGACGACATACCGTACGAGACAGCAACTGAAGCGAGCGTCTGAGTTGACTCCACACCGATTCCCGAAACCCTCAACAAGGCGTGTGTAGATCCAATCCCTCGCAGCTGCACCTTGACACTTGCTGAGTCGGAAGGACCGGAGTGGGACGGAGCGCCACACTGCCCCCTGCGTGTCTCTCGGCCGATCTACGGATCTGCTGTCTGGTTAAAGCTCCCCCACCTACCCCGCAACCACATGAGACAACCACCCTGGCAGCCTCACCCTCACGGCCTCGTGCGCC
Organism: Cutaneotrichosporon sp. PK4640; assembly: GCA_023630115.1. Taxonomy (NCBI): domain Eukaryota; kingdom Fungi; phylum Basidiomycota; class Tremellomycetes; order Trichosporonales; family Trichosporonaceae; genus Cutaneotrichosporon; species Cutaneotrichosporon sp. PK4640. The sequence goes on from JAMALN010000125.1 coordinate 2,472, forward strand.
TCCTGTGCATGTCTCATGTGCGTGCGTGCGCACGGCTCCCGTGCCCCCCCCCCCCCCTCCCCCGCATTGCCCCGCGTATCGTCTTGGGGCAAGGTCAGCAGATCGCCAGATCGCCAGCCCCTCCCGTCGCAACCGATCGTGTCCACATGCAACCCGTCAGTAACCACTTGGCGTGCAAAGAACACGGGTATCCGCGCGCAGATGGATATCTGGGGCGGCCATATGCGGTGCCTTGCTGGCATGCGTTGCGCGCTACGCTTCAAACTGCAAACTGCAGTAAGTACGGCCGCGGGGGTGACGGAAGGGGACGGGACGCGTTCTGCGTTTGATTGTTTCCAGTACGCCACGACCCCACATCGGTTGATCCGAACCCCGAAGTCCGGCGGGTCTCCAGATTCGTTCTGTACATCCTCCAAAGTCAGTCGCTTCTCTGCGCACTAGTGCACTGATGAGATATGCATGCGACAATGTGGCGCGGTCTCGTCTGAGCTTGTCCAGAGGTGTAGACGATGGCTTGGAGGGGAGGGGGAGACTAACACATGGGCCGCGGTATGGAGGAGTCAAGAGGTGGAATGGGCGAGCGGGGTAATGCCGAATACCGGTGGGGAGCTGCGGGGGCGGCCGGGGGGAAGGGGGAGGCGACAGCCAACCCGGACCGGATCCGGAAGTATGGCTTGGGAGATGGATGGAGGGCGGGAGAGTGGACCATGTGCCCACAGCTGCCTACTCTCTCCTCTCTCCTCGTCCTCGTCGCCGTCTATTCAAAGCATCCACGCATCCATTCTCTCCTCTCTCAATACCACAAGCCATCCACGGACTGATCGCCGACCCCGAAGCCGACCCCGAAGCCGATCCCGACGCCGATCCTCGCGCCGAGGTCTGCGCCCTCCACCCCATCTCCATCTACCACCACCACTGCGCCCTTTGCCCGAACCATCGCCCATCCCATCCTTTGGCTTCTACAAGCGCCACCTTCTCACCCTCCCCTCACATCGCCCATTCCCATCCCCTCGCCCCCGCATCCATCCCCCATCCCCGCTCCCTCTCCCACCCGCCCACCATGCCGCCAGCACAACCACAACCCCCGGCAGCAGGCTCCGCCGCCGACTCGGTCCGCCCCTACACGTACAAGAAGCGGCCGTACGCGCAGGCCTGTCTCGTGCGCTCCTCCCCCCTCCCAGCTAACAGCAGGCATGTAAAGCGCGCAAGATTCGCTGCGTCGAGGCCGACAACCCGCCATGCAAGGCCTGCCGGACGGCGCGCATCGCCTGCGAGTTTCCCGAACGCTCCGTCCGGCGAAGACGAAGCACGGCGGCCCCCACCGCGCCGAGCGCCAGCGACGTCGAGAGCGCCGCGAGCGTGATTGAGCGCCGCCTAGAGCGCAGGCTCCAGCGCATAGAGGAGGCGCTCCGCCTCTCCCCGCCTCGTGGGGGACAGCGCGCGTCGTCCGTCAAGTCGGACGGCGACAGCAGTTCAGAGGACGAACTGGACCCGCCCCGCTTCACCCTCGGCGGCGCAGAGATGCCCGTCTACCACGGCGAAACGAGTATGCACGAGGACGCCGTGGCCCTCGACCCGTCGCCCAAGACGAGCAGCTCGGCGCCGACCAACAAGCCCAGCGTGGACGCGAGCCAGTGGACGCACGAGGACATTCGCGCGCTCACACGCCTCCGGCACAAGTACGCGACCGCCGACGAGGGCGAGGCCCTCATGGACGCGTACTTTACGTGGGCGTCACCGTCGACGGCCGTCGTCAACCGCCGCCTCTTCCTCCGCGACATGGCCGTCAACGGGCCGTACTTCTCTGACCTCCTGTTGCTGGTCATGTACCGCTCCGGCCTGCGGTTCTCACCCAACCTCAGCGAGCAGGAGCGCACGATCCGCTCGGAGCGGTACATGAACCTCATCCTACAGATGATCGCCGAGGAGCTGAGCAAGCCGAGCACGATCGTGACGACGCGTAAGTGGAGCCGAGCAGCTGATGTTCCGTGTACCGCAGCTGATGCCCAGAGGCTCTGCTGTCGCTTGCCGGCACACAATCGGCCCGCGGCGAGCACACCCAGGCGTGGATGTTCACGGGCATGGCGATCCGCATGATCCAGGACCTGGGCATCCACCTCGCGATTGACGAGCCGTCCCTCGACGCCAACATGGACCAGGAGACACGCGAGGTCCGCGTCCGCCTCTACTGGTCCGCGTACTGCTGGGACAAGAGTATCTCCCTGGCGATGGGCCGCGAGCCGGCCCTCACGATCCGGAGCTTCTCGTCTCCGCCCGCGGTGCTGCTCAACGAGAGCGACGACGACTGGGAGTGGCGCCCCTTCTTCCCCGGCGGCGGCAACCTCGACCTCGTCCTCAGATACCCGCGCACGACGAGCATGACAAACTACGTGCTACGGTACTATGTTGTGCTCAACCAGATCCTCGAAGAAATCCTCGTCAACATGTACAGCCCGCACCGCCCGCAGGCGCGCTCCGTCACGTTCATCCGGCACGCGGACGAGAAGCTCAAAAAGTGGTGGGACGAGCTGCCGCCGGCCATCAAGCTCGACAAGGCGCGCCTCCCCGAGTTCTGTCCGCCCACCAACATCACCCTCATGAACCTGCTCTACCACTGCGCGCGCATCCTGCTCTACCGCCCGCTCCTCACGGTCCGCGCGCAGCCCGCGGGCGTCACGACCTCCCTCGAGATCTGCCGTGGCGAAGCGATCGAGATCCACGCCATCCTCTCCCTCTGGGGCCGCACGTACGGCAACATTAACATGGTCTACCTGATCATGTACACGACCTTTGTCGCGGCCGGCATCGACGTCATCCTCCTGCGCATCGGCGACGAGCGCACCCGCGAAGAGGCCCTCGAGCGTGTCCACCTCTCCCTCTCGATCCTAGAGCAGGTGTCCGGCCAAGGCCCCGGCATCAGGCGCGGCATCAGCATCATCGCGTCCCAGCTCCAGGCGACCATGCAGCGGCACTTTGCGCCCTCAAACGGCGCGGGCTTCCAGGAGAGCGCGATGCGCAACAACGCCCCCGACAAGGGCACGTCGACACCTGTCGCGCAGCCGCCGCCGCTCGACGCCCTCACCGGCGCTGGGTTCCAGGACCCACTCGCCCCGATCAGCTTCCAGTCCCCGGCGCTGTTCGACGACCCGCAGGCCCTCGCCGACCTGCTGGGCGAGAGCAACGTGTGCACCGACGACCCGTTCGCGTTCCTCACCGCCGACGGGTGGGACGAGATGCGCCTCGCGGCGTAGGGCTCGCCGGTGGCGCCGGTTAGCACGAGCGCCGCCGGACGCGAACGCGCCGCTCGCGATAGAAACAAGGACGGCATTGGCGCGTATGGGGGCGAGGGGTGGAGCATGTGGGGTACTCCACGGTAGTTGTATAGATGCACAATAGGGATCATCACGGCGAGTGCGGGGAGCCAAGTGAGGCAGCGTCGTGGGGATTGGGAAGGAGAGGTGCGGGGTGTTCAGACAGTGTCGGAAGAACGACAGCACTGCATGTGCGATTACAACTGTATGAGCACCCGTCTACCGACATCACACCTTGGATTTCTCGCCGGCCTTCACGTCGGCCTTCTCATCGGCCTTCTTCTCGTCTACCTTGACGCCGGCGATGCCCGCTGTGAGTGCCTCAACCTCCTCCTCCAGGGCCGCATCCTTGGCCATCTCGGCCTCGATCGCCTTGGCCTTGGCCTGGAGCGGCTCGTCTTCCGCGAGCTTGGCCTTGCCCACGTCTTTGGCCGCCTTCTCCTCGGCCTCCTTCGCCTCCTTGGCCTCGACGGCCGCCGCCGCCTCCGCCTGCTCCTCCTTCGCGATCTCCTGCTCCTTCTCCTTGCTCTCCAGCTCCTCTGCCTCTTCCTCCTCGTCTCCGCCCTCCGCCGCCCCCATCGCCTTCCACTCGCTCTCGAGCCGCTTCTGCCCCTCCTCGATCAACGCCTCGAGCTCGTCCTCCCACCCGATCGCGCGCACCAGCTCGCGGACGGCGTCGTCCGCGTCGCCGAGGTACACGCCGTCTCGGCCCTTTCGCTTGCCGTGCTTGACGCGCACGAAGGGGCCCACCGCCTCGCGGTTGATCAGCAGGCGGGGGACGGAGGACGACCCCCGCTCCACCAGCCCCGCGAAGGGGTGGACCTGCAACGACGTGCCGATGACGAGGATGAGGTCCGCGCGGCGCAGCTCGGGCTGCCGTCAGCTTGCACCCACACAGCTAAGCTGCACCGGCCTCGCAGCGTTGGGCAGTCGGACTCACCATCAGCTCGAAGAAGTTGTCGGGCAGCCCCTCGCCAAAGAAGACAATGTCCGGCTTGACGAGCCCCTTGCAGTGCTCGCAGCGCACCACCGAGCCCTGCCGCACCCCCGCCTTGAGCACGTACTCGGTGCTCGCGGACCGGCGGCACTTCAGGCAGTGCGCGGTGCGGAAGGACCCGTGCGCCTCGACAACCAGGTCGGGGGGCACGCCGGCGGCCGTCTCGAGCGTGTCGATGTTCTGGCTCCACACGCGCTGCAGCACGCCCTTGTCGTGCAGCAGCTTGAGGAAGTAGTGCGTCGGCGTGGGGAAGTACTTGCCCGGATAGAGGTCCTTGGCAAGCGTCCAGAACGGCTGTGGTCAGCTCCTCCAACACTTCGCAACTCACCTCGGGCCGGTAGTGAAAGTAGTCGAGGGAGAAGACGGCCTCGGGCACCGGCAGGTCCAGAGCCTGCAGGTTGTCATACAGCCCTGTGCCGGGAGAGCGGAAGTCGGGAATGCCGGCCGACGTGGAGATACCCGCGCCGGTGAGGACCGCGACCCTCCGCGCTGGCGTCAGACGATCCGATCTGATCTGCGCAGATGGGCGAGCTGCGGAACACCCCGTCTAACAGGGCGCAGCAGCATCATGGCGTCAAGGGCGAGGGGCGGTACACACCTTTGCCCTCGCGGATGAGGGTGGCTGCGTGCTCAATGGCCTCGTTGGGTCTGGTCATGGCGGAGAGGAGTGAGGAGTGAATGAGCGTTGTGACGTGCGTCAGGTGGAGGTGTCCGAACCGGATAGATTGCTCGGCCGTGCCTGGCGGGTGCGAGTGGCGGTGGCGAGTGGCGTAATTGGGTTTGCCACTGTGGCAGAGGAGTGCGAGTACGCCGAGTACACCGAGTACCAGAGCTACCACGGCGTGTTGAGTGGTCTGTGCGTGGTGCGAAGTGTGAACCCTCCTTCGGGGCTGTGCATCCGAGGTCCGAGCGCTCGATGCGCCCCTCTCACCGTCGTCCTTGGGCTCGCGTCTAGTGTTCTCCATGGTCTGCTCGACGTCGCCTCCTTTAAGAGTGCCAGAGGGGAAGCAGTCAGAATGGACGCTCATCTCCTTTCGTTTGCCAAGCGTTGTGGCTTCTTGCGCCTCTGATGGAGCCGAAGCGCCCCAGATTCCCAGAAGGCGGCCGACGCTTCACATTCGTGCCCCTCCCCTGATCCACAGATGCACTAACGACACGTACGCCACCTTCCTGGTCCCCACACCTCCCAGCGCGCATATAAGCTCCAACGCACATACTGCAGCCGTGGTCTGGACCGCAGGGAAGTGTGAGCGCCACAGGAAGACAGCGAACAAAGAGAAACGTACGAGCTGTTTGACCAAGGGACATGGCAGATGTGACGGTGGCATAGGGAGTAGTCTTGGGAGGAGGAGCATGGGGTGTTGATCGACTCGATTGACCAGACACCGCCTTCCCACGTCGCACGTCGCACCTCGGGCCATAGATCTCCGTGGCACGCGATCAATGTACACTTCCAGTGACGCTTGCCAATCCGCAGTTCCGATGTGTGGCTCTTCCAAGCTGGAGACGCTGCGCCGCGAGCGTGGGGCGCACGGGGAGGTTGCGGCGCTTCGGGCTGAGAACTGCGGGTCATCGGTGCGCCCCTGTATTGTACTGCGAACGAGGTTGTTAGGGGCAGAGGGAAGGCTGGAGAGGAGAGGATGGGGCGACAGTATAAGAGTGGACGTTTGAATGCTCGGACCCCTCCTTGCCCGCACCCCCGCGAGCCGCCCGCCCCCCGCCCGCCCTCGCCTGGGTGGAACACACGCACCGTGCACGATGCACGGAGAGGACCTTCCCTCGATCCCTCCAAAAGTACCCAGTCCAGTCACCCTTCACCCACCTGCCCCCCACCTTCCCTCCTTCATGCCTGACTGCGCCCATCGATATATGTGTCGCTCTCTTCACATTCACATCCTCAGCTTCTCTTCTCTTCTCTTCTCTCCTCTAACACTTCTCACACTCACCCCTTCAGCCACAACAACAGCAACAACAGCAACAACAGCAACAACGCCACACCCAACACCCAACAGCAATCAACAACCATACATTCCTCCTCACCTCGCCTCACATGTGAGCAACAATCCCCGCCGCTACTAACCTTGCGCCAGTGCCGCACCACCCGCCGCCCACACAACACATCGTCATAATGGGCGACCTCCCCGATGACGAGGGTAGTAGCGACATCGATATGGACGTGTTTGATCAGCTGTACGACGAGCAGTTCGGGTAAGCACCCAACCCACCCACTGACCCCGCTCCTCTTCCCTGCTGACGTTCTCACAGGTCACCGGAGCCCACCGATGCCACACCGTCCATCTTCGAAGGGCTTGCATTTCATCTCGTCTCGTTCCCTGGGCGCGATATGATGCAGCACGCGGACACCATCCACGTGAGCATTAGCCCTCTTCTGATAGGGGCTAACAACAGTCTATGGGCGGTACTGTCACTGCCGACATCCGCGAGTGCGACATCGTCGCCTTCCCTTTCACTCTGCAAGACCGCCTGCCGCCCGACTTTCAGCGGCTAGTCCGGCAAGCCTTTCAGCTGCCCGACCCGGTGCCATGCCTCTCGAGACAATGGATCATCGACTCAGTCGCCGAGGGACGTCGCCTTTCCTACGGGTCAAACTACACCTTTCCGTACATCCCCTCGGAAACGGAGTCAGTTAATCCCAACCGCCGCAGCCGGCTTCCACCTCTGCCCCAAGAGGTGCTCCGGCGCTCCACACCTCTAGCCGTCGAGGTTATCGAGATCTCCGACTCGTCCGACTCCGACTCCTCAGTCGGGGAGACAGATCTGGCCATCGCGCTCTCTCAAGTTGAGTGCGTTCCCCCAAGCAAGGCCAACACTCGCGGCAGGGACAGCTCCAGCGTCGACGTCAAACTCGCGCGGCCCTCGAACTCTAGTTCCAAGCTCCCAACTCCTCAAATGATCACGAGCCGTCCGTCGCCGCCGCTGTCGTCGGTCGCCCCACCGCCTGTGTCCCTCCCTCCATCACCACCTCCCTCACGGGATCCGTCCAGGTCCCCACGCCCTCCACCTCTGGCTCGACCTAGATCTGACCGGTCGTCTTCAGCCGAGATGCCTTTGAGTGATCTGCGTAAGCGCAAGGGGGATGACGGTTCGGGGCTGAAGGACCGTCCCTTGCTCGACACTTCCATCCCGGCGAAGTCGACGCCAGTCCGCCGCTCCTGGGGTCGTGCCTTCCAGCCGCCTAGAACGCCTAGAATCGCCACGCCAACCACTCCTCGGGATCCACCTCCCCAAGCGGCGGCCTCGAAGCCTCCATCCACCACCTCCCTCCCTAGCAAACCTGAGGCGGTGGCTCTTCCCCACCCCCCTCCACCCAAACAACGCCCCGTTATGACAATACCCATCGCCAAGAAGCCCGAGGGGACCCAGAAGAAGATGACGCCAGTGCAGTGGGCCCTCGCGGCGCGCGAATTCGACATCAAGGCCCAGAAGGAGCGTGAGCGTCAAGCCGCCGAAGCAGCTCGCCTCAAGTCCTCCCTCAAGCCTCCGATGTCTCGAGCCTCAAACCTACAGACCGACAGCTCTCCTCTTGCGGCTCGGCGCCCAGGCTTCAAGTTGGGCGCGAACGCCACCGCGATCGCAACCAGCAGGGGAGTGAGCAACCTCACGTCCTCGGCCCCCAGCTCTCCAAGTAGCGAGGCCGCTTCCGCTTCCGCTCCAAGCAGCGAGGCCGCCTCCGGTGGCGCTCCAGGTGGCTTGGAGCCTCGCACCTTGCCCATCCGCCGGGTGACCTTACCAGTACTGCCCAGGGCCAACCCGCCGCCGGCGATGAAGAGGCGGGCGTCGGACACGTTTGACGAGGACGAGGAGCGTAAGCGACAGCAGTTGATGCCTATACGAATGTCGGGCCAGGGATAATGCGGTTACGAGCATGTGGATGCGCAAGCTGAACATTAGTTGGAATGGTGTTGTATAGTCTGCGCGGTGTTGTAGTTTGCCACTTTGGGCGTCCAGTCTATAGTTATTCTGATTGCATGTGCACATCAGCTCTGTATCATATTGGTCTCCAGGGGGCTGGCTGTAAGCAACGACGAGGTGGACGATGTGGACGAGGTGAACGACGTGAACGAGGTGAGTGATCAGCGAGGTGGTGGTTGTGAGGGCATCGAGCGTCGAGCGCACCAAGCGTACCGGCTGATGCAATCAAGAAGCAAACGCAGATGCCGATCGACTAGATACTCCGATTATCCAGTTGCGCCTTCCCGAGTAAGCCACCGCCCAACATTCCTCGCAACCCACATGGGTCCACTCCCCGCACAGACAGTTGCGGCAGCTGCCTGCACGCCGCCCGCAGCGCCCATTGTCTTTGAGGAGAGATCTCGTGAGCTTTATTCAGTGCCAGAGCGGTGGAGAAGAAACCAATTGGCTGAGTAGCGCAGACGAGATGACCCGAGACAGGCCCGCGAAGAGCTGGCCGGGCGATAGCTGCTACGTGAGCACGCCCACGGCATCCGCAATAAACAGACGAGGCTCCATATCGTTGTGGTGCTCGTGCGCGATCGTGCGGAGCTATGCCTTCCCATTGACAAGGCGCCTGTGGTCTATTCAAGCTGATGTTGCGTTGTCAACCTCTTAACGATTGTCCATAGCGAGCAGCAAGCGGTAATGAGCGGCCGACCTCCGAGATCTGCTCTGCATCCGCCTCCCCGCACTCCACCTCGCTTCGGCCCCTGAACAGCAGTGACGCGCTGAGACTCAGACGACGCCTGGCACCTGAATGGGCTGGAACCGGCCAATGAGGTAATCGCCGCGGGCACCGGCCCAAGCCGCTAACATGACATTTACCCTGCTCCCCTGCTGCCTGGGAGTCACGAGGCAGGGCACCCCGCGTTGCCGCGGATTGGCACGAGATAGCCCCACACGCAGCGCAGACAACAAGCTTGATCCGGGCATTTGGCCGGCCCGTCTCCCGGACTCCAGCTGCATGTCATCGCTGGAGCTGCAGCCGAGCTGGAGGCGAGGGTACGAGTCCTTACACAAACTGGCTCGTCTCGTCTCATCCTCTCCATCGCTCATCAGGCTCAAGCTAGTCTCGCGGCGATACACACCAAGTTCGACATCGCTCACGCGACACAAACACAACACGCCACATACCACATACCACAATGTCCATCGATAAAGAGAAGGGCGTCACGGAGACGCAGGGGCGCGTCGTGCCCGCCGGCGGCGACGATGTCGCGCACCGTCTCGAGGAGATGGGGTACAAGCAGGAGCTGAAGCGCAACCTGGGCATGGTCGCCGTCCTCGGCCTGTCCTTTGCGATCATGGCGGTGAGCACGGCCTGAGCGACGCCATGGGCCGCGGGGTTGGGGGGTGCAGGCGGGGGTGTGCCCAGTGTCTGAACTGGGGACCGTGGGGAGCAGTTGGGGACCGACTAGCCGCTGCCAGTTGTGCCCGGCACGGCGACGGCTAGCAACTGGGAGCGACCCCGGCATGCACTGACCCAGAGCTGGCACCGATGCTGGCGCGTGCAGAAGGATGACTAACGCCAGGTTCCGTTCGGCACGTCGACGACATTCCCCATCGCGCTCATCGACGGCGGACCCGTGACCATCCTCTGGGGCTGGATCCTGGTGTCGCTCATTTCGTGCTGCATGGCCGCGTCGCTGGCTGAGATGTGGGTGACCGCAGGAAAGGGGCTGACAGCAGCTGCTCGGTGTATCCCACCTCCGGCGGAGTGTATTGTGCGCTCTCCCTAGACGTAGCTGACAGCAGACTGGGCGGCCATGCTCTCAACGCCCAAGTACCAGGCATTTTCGTCGTATCTCACGGGGTGGCTCGGCACGGTCGGAAACTGGACGTGAGTCAATCTCAATTCAGCGCTATCTGTGCAAACACACTATCGCGCGTCTATCTGTCCCATGTGGCCCGTTCACCTGCTATCGCCCGGCTCCCGCTCACTTCAGTGTCACGGCGTCTATCACGTTCGGCGGCTCGCAGCTCATCCTGGCCGCCGTCACGCTCTTCCACGATGACTACGTCCCCACCGCCTGGCAGACCGTGCTTGTCTACTGGGCCGCGCTCCTCGGCTCGCTGACCATCAACATCTTCTTTAACCGGTATGCTGAGGGTAGCACGAGCCAGCTGACACAAGCCACCTGGACAAGCTCAACACCATCTGTCTGTACTGGACCGGTGCTGCCGTCGTGATCATTATCGTGACGCTCCTCGCTCGCGCCGAGAAGCGCAACTCGGGCAAGTTTGCCTTCTCCCACGTACGTGTCAAGCCAGCTGCCTTGTGTGCCGCCAGCTGATGCCAGTTCGACGCGAGCGGTTCGGGCTGGCCGGAGCCGTGGGCGTTCTTCGTCGGCCTTCTCCAGGCCGCCTACACGCTCACAGGATATGGCATGGTCGCGGCCCTCTGCGAGGAGGTGCACTCGCCCCAGAAGGAGGTTCCCAAGGCCATGGTGTGGAGCGTCGTCGCCGCGGGCATCACCGGCGTCGTCTACCTCCTCCCCATCATCTTTGTGCTCCCCGTCGACCAGATCGACCACCTCCTCAGCGTGCCCTCGCTCCAGCCCATGCCGGAGCTGTACAAGATCGTTACACGCTCCTCCGCCGGCGCCATGGGCCTCCTCACCCTCAGTGGGTCTCCCCTCCGTGCATCGCTCACCCAGTCCTCGGCATCTGGTTCTTCGCGACCGTCGGCTCGCTCACTGCCGCCTCGCGCTGCACGTGGGCGTTCAGCCGCGACGGCGGCATCCCCCTCTTCAAGGTGTGGCGCAAGGTCAACACCACGCACGATGTGCCCCTCAACGCCCTCATCCTGTCCACCATCGTGTGCGCCCTCCTCGGCCTGATCTACCTCGGCTCCTCGGCCGCCTTCAACGCCTTCACGGGCGTGGCCACCATCTGCCTGGGGTGCTCGTACGCGTTCCCCATCTTCTGCTCCCTCGTCCGCCGGCGCCACATGGTCCGCAACGCGCCCTACTCTCTTGGCAAGTTTGGCTGGGCCATTGTGAGTAGCGACAGGGTGTCGCTCCAGATCTTGAGCTCGTGTCGAAGCTAGCTGACTCCAGAACACCATCACCGTCGTGTGGATCACCTTCACCATCGCGCTGTTCTGCATGCCCACGGCCATCCCCGTGACCCCCCAGACGATGAACTACGCGTCCGTCGTGTTCGCGGGCTTCTCCACCATCGCGGCCCTGTGGTACGTCGCCTACGGACACAAGAACTACCACGGCCCTCAGGTCGCCGTCCTCGCGCGCCGCATGAGCACCGCCAGCGTGAGCGAGGGCTCCCGCCGCCCGAGCATGGCGAGCCGTCGCAGCGTGGGCGAGATTCTGTCCGAGTAAACGCAGAGTGCAGCGGGGATGTAGGGGAGGGGATGGACTGTCGGGTCGCTCGTAATTGCGTTGTAGACCGTATGTACGCCTTGCGTCGTCAGCGTTGCCACTGCTGCCGCCACCTACACTCTGAAGGGGAGAAGAGATTAGCAATCAGCATTAACGGAAGCAATCCCCAATAGCCAGCCCCATTAGCCGGCGCGTGCGTCATTTCGGCAGACGCCGCGAGGCCGCGCTCCGCTCTGAAATTACCGTGCTCCGACTCGTCATCCTCCATCTTCCAACTCTTTCATCTCGACATGTTCGGAGCAGGCTCACGGTTGGGCGCACGGCTAGCGCCCGCCGCGCGCGCGTTCCGCTCCCAACCCCACCTTACGGCTACCATGCCCTTCTTCAAGCCGGTGCCGCGCGACCTCCGCCAGGCCAGCAGGCCGCTGCACTCTTCCTCGCCCTTCGGCGCCCGCCTGGGCAAGATCACGCCGCGGCGCGTGGCCGTGGTCAACGGCGAGATTGTCGACGGCCTCCCCCGGCCGAGTATATGGAGGCCGATAGTGGTGAGTGCCGTCGGCGTGATGGCCGGCGCCGCGGCTGCGTTGCTCAGCCGGCTCTTGCCAAGGGACGCCGAGCGCTTGCAGGCCACAACTAACGCCAGTTCGCCGTCGGCCTCTCCCTCACCGGCTTTGCTCTCGGTGCGCTCTACGTCAACCGCGACACCAACGTGTGGCTGAACCGCATGGGCAGCGGTAGCACCTGGCGCTTCGGGCGCGACCCCTCGGACCGGGACCTGATGAACGCGGCGCGCATGCACCGCGTCAAGCGCGCGCAGGAGACGCTCAACACCCTCCCCAAGGTGCTGAGCTGGCTGCCCGATGTGCTCCTCGTCCCCGTGCTGCGGATGTACGTCGTCCACGAGGAGTGGAAGATCAACGCGCCGCCGGCGCACGTCGCCCCCGCCATCCTGATCGGCGGGATGGGTGCCATCTTCCTCGCGTGGCAGCTGCCGAGCGCGCAGCCCTTTATGAAGCGCTGGTTCCTGCATCACTCGGTAGTGCTCGGCGGCCGGCGCGCCGAGTGGCGCAACTGCATCACTATGTTCACCTCGACGCTCTCGCACCAGTCCCTCGCCCACTTTGCGTTCAACTCGATCGCGCTGTACTCGTTCGGCTCGGCCGCGTACATGTTCCTTGCGGCGCAGCCCGCCGGCCTCCCGCACGAGAGCACGACAACGCACACCCCGCACTTCTACGCCTTCCTCCTCGCCGCCGGCCTCTTCTCCTCCCTCGGCAGTCACCTGTTCAACAACATTGTCCGCCTCCCGCGTCTGCTCCGCACCCTCGCGTCCCCAGCCCGCCTGAGCTCTGCGCACGCCCTCGCCGCGCACCAGGCCATTCTCCCCTCCCTCGGCGCATCCGGTGCCATCTACGGCGCGCTCACCATGACCGCCCTCGCGTACCCCGACTCGCACGTGTCGATCATCTTCCTCCCCTTCATCAGCATCCCCATCGGCTTCGGCGTTGCGGGCATGGTTGCGTTGGACGTGATCGGCATCTGGCGCGGTTGGGCCATGTTTGACCACGTCGCGCACTTTTGCGGCGCACTCTTCGGCGCCATCTACTACAAGTGGGGCCGCGAGTGGTGGTGGAGCGTGCGGAAGCGCCTTGGCGCCCACATACGCCAGTAGGTAGCAGAGCCCCGCTCATCGCAGTAGAGTCTAGACCGGCATGTACATTGCATCGATCGCGCATGGCTGACTAACATCTGCTTATCACAGGGTTTGCTCTAGGTACCGTTGATGGCCGGGTCGGCGAGCACGCGCGCCATGGCACCCTCCTCGAGCCACAACTGGACATTCACCCCGTCCCGCGCCTCACCCACGATGATCAGCCCGTCCGCCCCATGCGTGCCCGAGAGCACCCACTCGGGCGTTACCCCGTCCATGGCGACCTCATATGCGCCGAGGTGACGCCAGCTCGTCGAGAACGAGTGGAACCGCCCAAAGAAGCACGTAAAGCGGCGCACAGGGTCACTGGCATACGCCATGCGGTGGAGCTCGGCGCCGACGCGGGCGGGGGTGTACGCGCTGATTGTGCGGCGGATGGCGGCCGCGCCGTCACCCACGTCCGAGGCGTCGAGGCGGGTAGCGGTGACGAGCAGGGGCGAGCCGTAGCTCGCGTCTCCCAGGGGCGGATCAACGCGGGGGCGCAGCCCGACGCACGAGGCGAGGGACACCTCGTCGCCTGCGCCGAGGCCGCGGGCACGGACAATCGCGCCCCACAGGAGTGCGAGGAGCGCGTCGAGCTTGCTGACGCCCGGGGCATCCGTGGCGGCGTGGATCGCCTCCATCTGGGCAGACGAGAAGGGGAGGATGCGCTGCGCCGTCGGCGCCATCCACGCCCAGGTATCCCAGGGCGGCGTGTCGCCCTCCACGTCGAGCGCGGGCGGGAGCTTGAAGAACGGCATGGGGGAGGAGCCCGGGGCGGCGCGGGTAACGTCCAGCCGGAGGCCGGGGAGCGTCCTCGCCTCCTCCACGAGGTGCGGGTCGGGCGCGTCGGCGTCGATATCGCCCGCCGCCGCGGCGTTAATCGTCGGCGCCCACGTCCCCTTTAGCTGCGGGAGGAGCTTGCCGGCCCTGAGGGCGTTGTACAGGCTGACCCAGTCGCGGAGGATGCCGATGCCGGTGTGTGCGTCCGCGAGCGCGTGGCTCACCTTGATCGCGAGCGCCACGCCGTCCTCGAAGCGCGTAATCTGCGCTGCGAGGGCCGGGCCGGGCCGCGCCTTGGGACGGAGGGACACGAGGGGCGCACCGCAGAGGTCGGGCAGCACCTCGCTGACCTTGAGCGCGCGCCCCGCTGGGGAGGGGAGGACGTCGGCGAGGGGCCCACTCCACTCGGCCAGGAGGAGGGCCGCGCCCGGCCCGTCGTGGAATGCCCAGGCGCGTTTGTGGCGCGTGGCGTGCGCCGCACAGCCGGACGTCGTAGGAGGGGTGGTGCCCAGCCGCGCCCCGAGGATCGGGTAGGCGTCCACGAGCGCCTGGAACGCGCAGTGGAGGGCGGTGGGGTCGGAGTGCGCCTTGAAGAACATGATCGGCGGGGTGTCGGGCCACATCGTCGCGGCGGAGGAGGTGAGGCCCAGCGGCTCGACGGCCTTGCTGCCCGACTTGATGGCGTGGGTCTGCGTGATCTTGAGCTTGGGGCGGGGCGGGAGGTCGGGCATGGTGTGGGCTTTGGGTGGGGTTGTGTGCTAGTTGTGTGCGAGGAGGCGTGGAGGTCAGAGGGCGAGGTTGGTGGGTGTGGATGGAAGGAGGCTAGCTCTTAAGTGGCGGTCGTGTGGCTGGAGCCGACGGAAGGCACGACGGCGGCCGCGCCAAGACTAAGATTAGCATGCGATGCGGGCTGCGGTGACAGTGAGCGGAGCATTGCGGTGCCGTGTGAGGCGGCGCAGTCGCTCGCGGGCTATGTCCGCGTTCGCCATCGGTACCACTCGCTCCGGCACCATTCATCCTCGTGTGGCATGTGGCATGAATAGATGATCGCCGCGGATCCAACCATGGCCGAAGGACACCATCACCGCGGCTGAACGCCGCCGGAGGCCCACAGACGTCTCCCCGAAACGCTGCGTACCCTCACACAGCATGCATGGCCAAAAGAGAAGCTGTGGACGAGTTAGGAATCGAACCAAAGACCTTGTCAAGAACACATTAAGAGCACTTCCTAATGGGAGTGACGTCATGCTAATGACACGCTCTACCAACTGAGCTACACGCCCTATTCAGCTTATAATTGAGCGCTGAGGCGCGCCCGAGAGGATGGGAGAGAGCGATGGAGACGCAGACGGTGTATGTCGTGAGCGCGTCGCTCGTGGCCGAGTGGTGAGCGAAAGAGTGGTGTGGTGGAGGCAGTTTACTGCGTTCCACAGTGAGTTGGTCCAAAATGGTGCTTACGTCAGCATGTTTCAGCACAGTTACATCCGCTTCAGTCTGCAACTTGCGCGAGCTTGTTCTGCACTCTCACCTCGGCACCGCTCTCCTCTCCATGCTCTCCATTTAGCACTCCATGCGTTCACTCCTCCGAGGGAGAACTGAAGCCGAGCGGATCCAGCCGATCCGCTGGCAAGCGGGGCGCCATGTCTCCCGCATCCACCCTTTCATCGTCTCCCGCTCCTCCTCTCGTTCATCTTTCCGGAGGGCTGACTGACCGAGGCCGAACTCGTCGTGCTGACCAGACCATCTCACGTCTATGGAACTGTCCCTGCGCTCGTCGGCGGACGCACACGGGTATGACGCAGGCTGTGCCATGGCGCGCCACATTCCTCTGCTCGCGTGTGATCGCCCGCGCAGACGCCCGACTCAAACGCCGGTGGTGTTGTCGAGACTGTCGACTACCTGGCGAGTGCTAGCGGGACAGCAGTGTCCGCCTCGCGCCCGTCTTGAGCCCGAGGACAGGTCGCCAGCTGTGCCGTTCACCTCGGGATGGAGATACTTATACATCGCGCTGACCGCTGAACACTTACCCCTCACAGCTCCTCAGCCCCTCAAGACCCAGCCACACCAACTCCGCCATGCCCGACGCCGCCCAGCCCCCAAGGCTCACCATCACCTCCCGTGTCACCGTCCACGCGCAACACACCTCCGTCCAGGCGCTGAGCATCACCGGCTCGGCCGCCACGATGTGGCCCGTGGTCCCCATCACCCTCCTCTACCCCCCCGTGGACCTGAACGACGCCCTCCTGCGCCAGGCGCTCCAGCGCGTCGTAGAAGCCTACCCGCTCCTGGGCGCGCGTCTCTCGACGACCCCCCCCGCCCGGCCGTTGGCCAGAGCACACGACGCGCTACTCGCGCGCGTGGGCCCACACCGGCCTCCACGAGCCCGGCGCGGCCCTCCTCTTCGCGACCTGGTCCGGGCCCCTAGCCGACGTCCTCCCCACACCCCTCTCGCAGCGCGTGCTCGACGTCCACGCCGCCAGCACCGACGAGCTCTGCGACCCCGCCCAGGTCGCCGTCCTTCGCCCGGAGGCGCTCGCGCACCCGGGCCCCCTCCTCGCCCTCCAGGTCACCAAGTTTGCCGACGGGAATGCACTCGCCCTCCGCGCACACCACGGCATTCTGGACGAGCACGCGGCCGCCCTTGTCCTCCGCGCCTGGCTGGACACGTACACCGCCCTGCTCAAGGGCACAGCCCCGCCCGTCCTGGAAGGCAGCTTTGACACCACGCATATCCAGCGGGCGGCCGGCACGCTGGACGAACCCAACCCCAACCCGGCGCTAATCGCGGTGGCCGACGCCCTCCCCGGCCTCAAGCTCGACATAGCCCGCGACGCGGCCCACGCCATCCCCATCGCCGCGCTGGCGCCTGCCCCCGGCGCTGCCGAGATCGAGGGCCCCGCCCCACCCTGGAATACCTGGGACTGGGCGTCCCCTGGCGTGCAGCAGCGCGTCCTCCGCTTCTCGCCTGCCGAGGTCGCGCGCCTCAAGGCCCGTGGGGCCAGCAGCCGGCTCGACGCGCTCTTCGCCCTCGTCTGGGGCGCCATTGTGCGCGCACGCAACCTCGACCCCGACACTACGGTCTCGCTGGGGCAGTGTATCGGCCTGCGCGGCCGCGTCGAGGGCATACGTGAGCGCCACCTTGGCGCCGACTTACTCGTCACGGCGTCCGAGCTCCCCGCCTCTGGTGCGGCCGACTTCCACACCGCCGCACAGAGGATCCGCTCCGCCATTGATATGTATACCCCCGCCGCTGTGGGGGCCGAACTCCACCGCATGGCATATGCCAGTGATCCGGTCCGCCGGTGGAACATGTTCTTCGGGGAGCATCATACGCATACGACCAGCTGGCTCCATACCAAGCTCTACGAGCTCAAGCTGGGCGATGTCAAGCCCGTCTGGGCGCAGGCCGCGTTCCCAAGCCTTGATGGGTTCATTGTGGCCCTCGAGGACCCAAGTGGCGGTATCAACATCATGCTCTCGCTCAATGAGGAGGTCATGGCGCGCGTTGTGGAGGACCCGGCCATCCTCAACGTCGAGGGTCTTTCAACCGCCTCCTGACACACAAATAGACTGCTCGTACCTCTCTTAAGCTTCTTTGAATCGAGTATGCCACTCTGTTCGTCCCACTACCAGGCGCTAAACCACAATAACATGCTAAACTTAAACTGCCATGTACGATGCGATAATGCTCTACCATCTAGCACACACAGACCAATCCCACACTCTCATGCTATGCGCCGGGCTTCTTGGGGCTCGCAGCCGTCGCGCTGCCCGCGAGACTCATGGGCCGCAGGCCCGAGTTGCGCCGCGGCTCGGGCGGAGGGGACGGCGCCGGCGGCGCGCGCGAGAAGCTCGCCATGCGGCTCCCGAAGAAGCCCGAGATGCTGCTCCCGACTGAGCCCAGGGTCGTGCTTATGCCGGGCGACGTGCCAGGCGACGTTGCGGGGGCGTTCGTCGAGTTGTCTGAGCGGCCCGACGCCACAGATGCCGGGCGGTTTGTAGCCGGTGTGGCGGGCGCAAGCGCCGCCGCCGAGCCAGGGCGCGAGCCCGTGGGCGAGCCATTCGGGCTGTTCTTCTCCTTCTCTGCCGCAGCTGCCGCGCGCCGCGCCTTCTCCGCCTCGAGGCGGTTGTTCACCTCGGAGCGCACGCCGTCAAACGCGCGGAAGAGCGACGACGACCCCGCCGCGAACGCGCTGCTCACTGCCGCGCGTGTTGGTGCCAGGCTCTCCTCGATCTTGAGGTCGTGCAGCCCCTCGGCAAGGCGTATGCCGACATCCCCGAACGCGCTAACCTTGCCCTCCATGGGATGGCGTGGCTCGGTCAGGTCAAAGATGACCTCGTCCGTCGTACTGTTCCACAGCTCGTATGCTGGCGTTTGGCGGAACAACGCGGTGAATGCCTCGCCGAAGTGGATGAGCGGGCTGGGCTCGCCCGGCGATGCAACTCCCGCCGCGGCCGCGTTGTGCGCGCCCTGCCGCCCGATGAAGTCGGCGTACTTGATCGACGAGAGGAACGCGCACAAGTACTCCTCGAAGCGGTTGCGCAGGTCGTCGTCGCTCCCCAGGAAGCCGGGCCGCTCGCCCTCGGGCAAGTTCCAGCTGTCCTCGACCGTCTTGACTATGTCGTCCATCCACTTGCGGTCCGCAGCCGTGAGCGCGACCAGGCGCTCGACCTTATAGTCGGGGAACTCGAACGTCATGGTTTCGATCTGTTGTCAGCTACGACACACCCAACCGAGCTCACGCTGACGAGAAGGTCATACTTGCAGTCTCTCTGCTGCGTGACTATCTGGTTTGTTGTGCCGACGAGCCACGAGTGGGCCTGCAGCATGTCCATCTGCTGCAGTGGGAGGTAAGGCTGGAACACAGCGTCGGCGCCGAAGAGATGGAGGGCTGGTGTTAGATGCTATCGCAGTAGAGTAGCTTACGAAGACCCATGTACCGCAGAAGGCTCGCGCGGTCACTCGTGCGCAGCGACGTTGGGCGTGTGCGGTGTGTCCGCGCGTCGAGCATTGGCGAGCCGCAGTCACGCAGGTTCATGAGCAGGCCTGATGTCAGTTGCCTTCAGGATCAGTCGACTCACCAGGCACGAGCGAGACCAGCGAGTACTGGTAGGTGCAGAGCATCTCGACGGGGTAGCCGTAGAGCATGACGCGCTTCTGCAGCAGCAACATCTTGAGGAGCACAAGTGTGCGATGCCGGAACTTGTGCACGAGCTCGCGGAGGGACGTGCCTACGGTTAGTGACCAGGGAGTGGCTGTAGCACCACCAGCGCCAGCCTTACGCACCCATGTAGATGGCGTTCTCGCCCGCCTTGCCGTCGAGTCCGGCCTCGAGACTCTCGTAGAAGTCGTGCAGGATCTGCGTGCTGCCAAAGTCGCGCTGTGCGAAGAACGCGCGGGTCACGACGCCCAGGCGATCTCGCACGGGCCCAAACACGGGCTGCGATGCCAGCACGATGACGGCCTTCTGGACCATGCTGCGGGTGACGTCGGAGGACTTGTGCAGGAGGTCGGACGCAGCGATCTGGCGGTTGCATCTGGTGTTAGCGAGGAGCAGGAGGGCGAGCAGCCAGGCAGGTTGCGAGTCTGCAAGGGCGCGCTGTATGGTCAAGCGATAGGACCGCAGATAAGGTCGCCACCACCGCTCCCACACTCACGAGATGCCAAAGATCGTGCGGCCCCATGGCACGTCGGTGTTGGGCTCAGCGCCGGCCCTGGGGTTGAACGCGCAGTGCTGGTGTGAGCTTGCAAATCGCACGCGCTACTCACGAAGTAGGAGTAGTCCTCCTCGGACAGGTGCGCCCCATCGGGAAGGGCAAGGAAAGGGAGGAGGCGGGAGAGCTCGTCGTCGGCCGCGAGCGCCTCAGCGAGGCTGGCGGGGTGTGCGAACTCGACAGTCGGCCCGATCAGGTGGTTGAAGTCAACCACCGCGACACCCAGCACGAGAGGCACGTCGCCGTCCCTCACGCGCACCTTCAGCCCCAGCCCACCACCGCCGAGGGTTCCAAAGCTCGCGGCTGTGCTGCGCTTGCTCGGCGTACCCGTGCCCACGATGGTGTGGTCGGACCGCGCGCTCGGCGAGTCCGTCGTCGAGATGGGCGAGAACCCGCCGGCGATCGGGGGCCCGGCGCCCATCCTCGCAGCCTGGGGGAGGGCCATCTCGGGCGCCTCGGTCCACCCCGGCCCGTCATCGAAGCCGATCTCCTCGAACGCGACGGACGAGGTGGTCGTCCTCGAGTGCCCCGAGGCGGCGGAGAGTGCTGACGCAGCAGAGGCAGTGGAGATGTTGCGCGCGTGGCCGCGGCCCGGGGCGCGGGGGGATGTGAAGGGCGATCCGGCGGTGCCGGGGGCGGCCGGCAGGGGCGGCACGGAATCAGGTTCGCTGCGTTCCGAGGCGCTCAGCTCGCGCTGGAGGGGCGCTGGGACGGGCCCGGGCTCGGGCGCAGGCTCGGGAGTGCGCACGCGCAGCGGGTCCTCCAGGCTCGGGGTGGTGGCTGGCTCGGGGGTGCGGAAGTCGTCTCTGTCGTCGTCGAGCGAGATGTCCTGCATCGTCGCGGTGGTTGCGAGCTCTGGACTGTACTCGGATCCAGCGGAGGAGACGTCTGAGCGCCCCGAAGCGGAGTGTACCGACGTGGGGCGGGGCTTGTCGCCCGCCAAGGGAGCGGCGTCCTGCGCCGTGTCGGTCATGCTTGCTGGAAGCTGAGAATGAGAAAGAGAGGGAGAGGAGAGAGAGAGAGAGAGAGTCTCGAAGAGAATGTTGACGAGAGCTGCGGGGCCAAGAGAATGGTGGGATGTGAATCAGGCTTTCAGGGACCACCGCGCGAATGATGGACGTGGCGCGAACCCGCTCAATTTCCACTTCTGCACTCACTCTGCATCACTCTCCGTTCCTCCCGGCGTCCACCCCCTCTCGACTCTCATGTCTAGTAAGATTACATGCAATGCCAGTACAGTCACACTCCCACTCAGCCTTTTAGCGCCCCTCCATCGCACGGCTCTCGACCCGCTTGAGCAGCTGCCGCAGGTTGCGTCCGTTCTTGACGCAGTTGTCCTCGAGCCAGCCCTCAAACTCGGCGCGGATGGACGCGAGCTGGCCAGTGATTGGGATCTCGCCAGGGTTGAGGAGCGCATCGAATAGCTTGGTCCACAGGTCGGCCTGCCAGTACTGATGTTAGCTTGCACTCCTCCGTCGTCGCCAGCTACTCACCCTCTTCATTGGCGCATCGAGCTTGACACGCCCGTTCTCAACCACCGTGCCGATGTACTTGCCGTAAAGGAGGCAGTAGCACACGCTCGCGAGGCCATAGTAGTCGGCCTCAAACGACCAGGGCCGGCCCTCACGCATCTGGACGCAGTCGCGGGCGTCGACCTTCCAGTCAGCCACGAAGGTCTGCTTGTCGCCGGCCGAGAAGAGGGAAAGGTCAGAGGCGCGACCAAAGTCGATGAGGCGCACACCCTTTGCGGCCCACCCCATGGCGCCATCCCGCGAGTACTGCGAGTCCCAGGTATCGGCGGGGTCGAGGCGCACAAGGCAGTTGTCGATCTTGAGATCGCCGTGGATGAAGCCGGCGGTATGGAGGCCTTCGACGAGACGGAGGAGCTCGATCGTGAAGAAGATGGCGAGGATCTCGTCGGGGACCGCGGGACCGTTGATCGATGGCCCAATGTTCCATTGCGCTGCCTTGTTGACGACGTCGAGCAGCGTGCCCTGGCGGCAGTAGTCAAGGAGGAGGAACGACTCGTCGGCGTACGCGTACAGGCCGCGCGGGCGGATGATAGAGGCCGCCAGGTTGGCGGCGATGCGCTCGTGCACGCGCAACAGCACGACCGCCTCCCACAAGTTGGCGGGCTTCTCGACCTTAATCGCAAGCTTGGCGGCGTCCTCATCGTCATCATCCCTGTCGTCGAGCTCGGCCTGTAGCGCTTGGTCGACCACGAGGAAGACGGAGCCGAAGCCACCTTCCCCAATCTTATGACTGGCCTCGTACGTCTTGCTGCCCAGGTGGAGGGGGTAGGATTCATCGGGCGAGAGCGACTGGCGCATCGATGCCGAGCTCGACCGCCGCGCTTGCATCTTGGCGTGCTTCTGGAGAGCAGTGAGCCGGCCCGACTTCTCGTCGATGCAGCGAATGAGGGGCTGAGCCTCAAGAGGGGGGTCGATGCGCTCCAAGAGTGTGGCGATGACAGAGTTGTCGACGGGGTTGCAAGGGTTGGGGATGTCCGAGAGCACGGGAGCGAGAGCGAGCTCCTCCATGGCGGTGGGAGCTGGAGCGGGAGAAGTCGCCTGTTCTTTCGCAGGAGAAGGCTGCTTGTCCTGGAGCACTTGCAGCATAGGGGATGCCGTGAACTGGTCGGCGAACACAGCGGGTTTGGGCGACGCCTGCTCGTCCCGGAACACTGGCAGCTTTGGCGACACCTTGGGCTCGTCCTTGAAGATCTTCATCTTGGCCGCAGGCGATGCCTTGTCGTCGCGGAACACCTCAGCCTTCGGAGAGCTCTTGTACTGTGCTGTGACAAAGTCGCCAGAGGCCTCGACGCTCGACTGCGTCGTGTCCTTGAGCTCGTCGAGCTTGCGTGCGATAGTGTATCCTTCTGGGACGTCAAAGACGCCCGTGTCGACAAAGCCGGAGCGGTTCGCGCGGCTCGGCGAGCGAGGCTGGTCCTCCTCTTCGTCCTCCTCCGTGATGCCGAACACGTGTCGCGAGCTCTTGGCCGTCGCGACCGTATGCTCGAACGTGCGCTCCGTCACGGGAGTGAGGAGGTGCCGGTTGTACATCTGATTCCGGAATGGGCGCTCCTCGGGGTACGTCTCGTAGTGGTCGTCAAAGGTCTCTTGGTACCCGTCCTGCTCCTGCTCCTCCCGTTCGGGCTCGGTGCGGTAGGAGTAGTCGTTCTGCGCCTCGTTCGCGTATGACTGTTCCTGCTCCGCCCCAGGCTCAGTGCGGTAGGAGTAGCCCTCGTTCTCGTTGGACTCGGTGCGGTACGACTGGCCCTCGTCCTGCACCTGCGTCTGCTCCTTGGGCGACTCCCGAGGTGACTCGCGGGGCGAGTTCCTCACACGAGGGCTGTTCTCATCCTCCTCGGCGATCGCCTCCTGCTGCAGTGCAAAGATGTTCCTCTGCACTGGTCTAGACGGGGCCGGCGTGTCAGTCTCGTCCTGCACAGTAGGACCGCGAGGTGTGGGCGCGAGGGGTGTGCGCATGCCAAGCGGGGCTCGCGGCGTCGTACCGAGTGGCGCACGTGGAGTCTGGGCAGGCCGGCGATTCTCGTCGGCGGGCGGGGGGTTCTCCGCGTTCTCGTCGAACACGGCCAACTTTCGCGGCGCGGATGTGTTCTCGTCCGCAAACACGGGCATCTTGCCGTTCTCGTCCCCGAAGATGTTGGTCCTCCCCGGCGCGGGGCAAGGGGTGGGCGGGACCATGCCTCCGGGAGTCATCATGGCGGCGCGTGGGCGAGGGAGGGGAGTCGGCATGACCTGTTCCTCCTCAGCGTCCTCATCGTCGTCCTCGTCAGAAGACTCCGAGTCAGACTGGCGCGCTTTGCCGCCGTGCAGGGTCTGGTTGAAGAGGTCCATCACCTCGGCGTTGGCAAGCTTGGTGTTGACTGTGGGGGAGGGTGGGCGCGGTGCAGCCCTGGGCTTGGCCTTGGGGGTAGTGGAGCCACCGGCGTGCCATGTGCGCTCCCAGTCGGCCACGGGCTTGTACTCCTTGCCCAGAAGGCCACGCTGACGCGCACGCACCTCCTCAAAGCTCCACTCATCGCCGCCCTTGAACACGGCGTCCCAGTCGAACATGCGCCGCTCGCGCTTGCCCTTGGCATCGACGATCTCGGCGCCGCCCGTTGGGCAAGTCCATGGCTGCATGACGAACTTGGGCCGCTTCTCGCGCTTCTTCTCCTTGGGTGCAGCCTTCCGCGAGCTGGTCGGTGCGGCGGGCGCGACGGGTGGAGCAGGAGGGCGGGTCTCAGGCAGTGTGGGGAAGGCGTCGATAGGGCCGACGTCAAAGTTGCGCAGGGGGTCGAAGCGGAGCATGTCGGCCTCGCTAGGCGGCGCCTTGGCGCGCATCACGTCACCGGCGTCGGAGGTGACGGCTGTGCCGTTCGTCTCCGAGTCCTTGAACACCTCTATCTTGGGCGTGCGAGGTGCGACACGGTGGCGCACCGCGCTCTGGGGCATCGTCTCGCCTCGCCATGAACCGGCCTCAATGGTGTTCTCTTTCCTCCTGCCCTCGCGGGTGCCGAAGTCCTCCCACGGTGTGGGCTCCGGGTCGGCGCGCCCCGCTGTGTCGGAGAACACCTCCATCTTGGACCCGTTGGGCCCGCGCGTCCGCCCCGCAGGCGTCTGCTGCACTGATGGAGGGGGGGCGCCGACGGAACCGAGGACAGCGCGTCGAGCTTGGGGTGGAGGAAGGGAAGGGTCGTCTTCGGGGATGTCGTCAGACGAGGGCGCCATAATCCGCGTGAGGAAAGCCGCGTGCCGGTTCTTCAAGCGCTCTAGGGGCGCAGCGCGGCGCGCGATGCCGAGACGGTACACCTCATCGGCCTTCTTCTTCCTGCTTGTCAGCTGTCTGTCGCATCCTAAGCTCACCGTCCCAGGCCCTCGAGGACAAGGGCCCACTCCTCGTAAAACGCCGCATGCCGTGTCCCGACATCTCGGCTCTCAAGGAACGGCCACACCTCCTCTCGCCGCTCGACCTGGCGCGCATAGATGATCCAGAGCTTGAGGTACCGGATGTCTTGTTGGTAGCGCGCATCGTCGATGAACCGACGGGTGGCGCTCTCCACGACGGGGATGATGCGGCTTGGTGATGAGGGGTTGTTCTGAACGGTGAACGAGACGTATCTGGAGTCAGCCGGAGTTGGGCGGAGAAGGGCTGGACCGCGCACGCGCGCCCACTTGAGCTCACCGGTTCCACAGATCCAACACATCGGCCACGCCGTCGACCATGTCTTCGCCCTCTTGGTCGCGGCGCTCTGCCTCCTCAATATCGCGCTGGAACTGCTCGACTTTGGCCTCGTTCGCCTTGCGCGTCTCCTCGTCCGCCTCGAAGAAGGCGCCGAGGGCGGCGGCGGAGCGGCCAGAGGCAAGAGGGCGGATGTTCTCCTTCTGTGCCTCGAGGAGGGCAAAGTCGGTGGTGGGCGCGTCAGGCGACGGCGCGCGAGGTGTTTCTGGCACTGCTGCCATGGTGTACAATGTTGTACAAGTTTGTTGATGTTTGGATAGAGGACTTGATGGATGACGATTGTTGGGGTTGAGGGGCGAGACGAAAGTCAGTCGCCTTGTTTGGCTCATCACGTCTCTCACTGTTGTGACCACGTGTTGATTCCCTGACATGACAATTTGAATCCGTCTATAAAAGTCGCAGTCTAATCGTTGCACCATACATTTCTATTACAACATCCAGTTTATGCCAGGTAGTGGAGCATGTTCTTGTCCTCGTCGTCACGCTTGAGGAACTCTCGGTCGATGAGACTCTCAACGCGCTTCTTGATCTCCTTGACGTCGGGTGGGAAGCGCTTAGACACGTCGCTGACGACGGCGTCGATGAGCAGTTGCAGCGTGAGCTTCTTGCGGCCCTTCATGATGCGGACGATGGTGGCTTCGAGGACGGACACGCGGTCGAGTGCGACCTGCTCGTTTGTCTGGCGCGACTCCTCCGCCTGTAATTAGCGCAAGTACAGTCGTCATGGCTCACTGAGAGGTCCTGCTGGATCTGGTTGATCTTGAACTTCATGCGTTCGCTGGTGAACGCCTTGTTGAACGCGAACTTGTCTGTGGGCGCCACCTCCTTGCCGGGTGGCCGCTTAATCAATACACGCGTGCCCTTCTTCCCCATTGACAGAGATTGAAGGGTGCGCACGAGTTCGGATGCCTCTTTGAGAGTTAGTGGCAGAGAGATGAGTCGAACTCACCGATTCCTGTTCTGGACTTGAGCTCGGTGAAGTCAAGCACGTCGTCGTCGTTGAACTGCAGCAGCACCACCGCCTGGAACAGGCTGACGCCGACCTCGTACTTGCCGCTGTCGAAGCGCGCAGTGAGGGTGACGGTGCCGAGTTGGTGCCGCCACGAGAGGGTGCGGTTCTTGTGCTGCGTCGCGTACCACTCTGTGAATGTATCGATGGAGTACTGCAGTTGCGGAGTGAGCTTGAAATTCCATCCTTCCTTGAGCAGAGGGTATGGTGGCCAGGCCGACTCGGTGAGGACGTTGGCGGTGAAGTCCGAGTCGTCCTTGAACTTGCTGGGGTCCTTGGCGCGCGCGGACTGGTACGCCTTCACGAGCCTGTGGTGAGTTCCATACCAAAAGTGAGCTTACGTTTCGGATAGTTGGAGGTCCTTCAGCATGATGTCTCCCGTGGTGAACTCTTCGCCCATCTCTGCACCAGTCAGCCAAAGGTCATCGCTACAGCTCACCTTTCTGCAGCTTGACAATCATGGTTCGCTCCATGTCGTCGCTAGCGCTCTTGTTGAGCAAGAGGCGCTTCGCCAGGCCGCTCGTGTAGAAGGCCCGGAACACGTCCCGGTCAGGTGTGTACCCAATTAAGGCCACGATCTCGTCCAGGAGGACGTTGAACTCGGCTTCGGACGACGACCCCTGGCCCTTGCGCATCGTCATGTCGAGGTATTTGGCTGGCGTGAGCTACCACTCGAGTGGGGAAACTCACCGATCCACTCTGCGGGAGCATTCTTGCGGCTTCCGAGGCCCGCCTTGAACCCCGTGCGCACGGCGTCTTCCAACTCGAGCTGCTTGCCGCGCTCCTCTTGACTGAGCTTGGGCGCGTCTTCCATCTCGATGTCCCCGTCCTCGGTCGCCTCAATCGGCTTCACGGGGGTCTCCCAGAGGCCGGCAACAGCCGTGTCGACAAACCGCTTGAGCTTGAGCACAGAGTCAATCATCTGGCGGTCGTTGGCGGGGTCGGCAATGACCGTGCGGATGCGCGCCTCGATGTGATCGTGCACCGCCTTAGTCATGACCTTGAATGCCTTGGCCTGCTGGCAGTAGACGAATAGGCGGGTCAGCGCATCTGTGTCCGCGCGGTACAGCGACTCGTCCAGCGCTGGTGTCAGCACAGCCAACTAAGCCAGTCACCTTGCCGCACGACCTTGTCGGCCACCATCTCGCCCGTGACATGCCGGAAGACATCCACAACTTCAACAGCAGTCTCGGGTGAGAAGCACTGCTCCGCACGCTCCCGCTCCTCCGCCTCCTTGTCGAGCGCCCACTTGACAAACTCGGTGCCCGTGAGCGTATTCGTCTGGACGTTGGCAGCGTGGGTGGCGGCCATATCCTCATAGTACTCCTGCGTGACTTCGATGAACGGGCGGGACAGGGTCGAGAACGCGCCGAGAATCTTGGAGATGGACACGACCGACTTGACGTTGTCGCGTTGCGCCATGTCGATGTCCGAGGATGCGCGCTCCGACGCGGCCCAAGCCAGGACATCGGATCTTGTCTTGTCGACGAGGAGTTTGTTGTCCCAGATGGCCTTGCGGAACTGGGCCGTCGCACGCTCGCTACTATCAGCTTGGTGGGGATTGACAAACTCACATGATGGTGGAGATTCCACTGCCTTCCCTAGCGTGTACTCGGTCAAGGTAGACAAACAGCGCCGACAACAGGCCCTAGACGTCAGTTCATCACGGCCTCAGGCGACTCACGGCTCGCTCGTGGTACGTCTCCCACGTCGAGACGAGCATGTCCAGCCATTTGGCCTCCCGGCCCATGATGGTGGCCTGACACTCCCTCGCTATCCTCCCAGTGCTCTTCTGTAGCTCGCTGTCGATAGTCCCGTACAAGGCCTCGAATGGTGTCTGCGAGTACAGCACAAGGTTACGACAGTAGTCGGACATTCGGTTGAACGAGATCTCGGTGGGCTTGCCGCCGAATACGAGAGGGACCTGGGCCTGCAGGGTAGCGAGCTGGCTCGCATCATCCAGAGGTGGCTTTGGCGCTGTGCATTAGCCATAGTTGGCGTGGGAGCGTACGCTTGACATTGAGGGTGACAACTTTGCCTGTGTGGGCCGAAGAGGAGGCGGTGAGGATGTCGGTGTGGGCGTTGCGGCTGGGGCGGTAGGCGGAGAAGGCGTCTGTCCTGCGCGGGAAGACTACCAGGGACGTCATGATGGAGAGGACAATGGAGACGGCGGTGCTGGTGATGGCAGTGATGGATGCCGTTCGGGCTTGTCGGTGACCGGGGACTTGGTCGATGACGGAGGTGGAGGTGGAGGTGAGGGTGGGTGGCAAATTCACACGTCATAAAATGTTGATAGGGGGCGGTGGAGGTGCTCCACCCACCCAAAAGAGACCAGCTCCTCTGATGCGTCTGATGCTTTTTGTTCTCCTCACCTCGAACTCATTCTCCTGCCTACCTTCAAGGAGATGGTTGCTACGCCGCTGCAACCTTCAATACCGACTCTGAAACCCTATTCCGCATCACTGACGCTATGATGGACCACTCACACCCACTTCCCGGCCAGCAACGGGCGTGTACCTGGCGAGACAAGGCCTATGTTGGCATCTGCCATCACACCACACCGCCTCGAGCCCCGAGGCCCTCGGAAGGAGAGCCTCACCTCGACTGCCTTCACCCGTCAATCAGACTGCAGGTCGTCCACCACAATAGATCACGGCGTGTTCCAGCAACTTGACAATGCACCCTTACTCGTGCAGGCATCAAGGCCGCATCGCATTGGTCTGCACGTACGTGAGTCTGCGTTTCTCCCCATCACCCTGGTCCTCGCCACCCCACACATAAACCCACACACCAAACATCTTCATCTAAACACTCATCTCCCCACATGTTGATACACACCCACCGATCGCACCACTCGAGATCAACATGAGCGAGCTCACGCTCGACCCCGACCTAGCCAAGGTCATCCCCCTCTCTCCCTATCCCCACATTGCTCAGCACGTTGGCGCGGGCCACATACCTTTCCCCGCCACCAACACCCAGTGGATCGCGCTCGACAAGTTCCTCCTTGACGTTGCCGCTGCCTCTACCCGCGACCGCATCCATGTCGCCGCGTATGTGGCCTACACGAAGTGCCGCCTGGTGCACGGGGCGAACCGTGAGTGACAATCGCTCCCAGCGCTGATCCAAGTGCAATCGCACAGGAACGACCCCCGCACGATCCCCATGTTGATGACGCTGAACGCGCTCGTCGACCAAGCCGCCGTCATCCTTCGAGGTGTGCGCGACGATGGGTGCACCAAGCCGTTGAACACCATTGTCGAAGGCACCGAGCGCTTTATTCTCGACATCGTCAACGAGTTTGGTCCATGGATCAAGGAGTGAGTGGCGGAGGTGTGCGCACGCGACTGACTCCAGCTTACCGCCCACCCCTGTTGCCGCGAACGAGCGCAAGGCCCCTGTGACTGCTGAGCAGCAGAGCAGGATCAACGCCAAGCGGACCAAGTATGTCGACCGCCACGCTCGTGAGCTGGCGGAGCAGAAGGAGGCGAACGCCCGCAATCTCCGTGACGAGGCTACGCAGGCGCTGCTGGAGGGTGACGACGATTGCGACGTCGCACAGCAGGCGGCCATTCTCGCCCACTACGCTTCCAAGGCGCCCAAGCCACCGTCGAACAGCGACGCCTCTGCCACATCCGTCGCCTCCGGCTCGGGCTCTCCTTCGTGGCAGGTCGAGTCGGCCATGTCCAGCACCGCAACTCTAGTTGACGCCTCGGTCCAGACTGAGGACTTGGCGAAGGTCACCGAGCCCAAGATCTTCTATAACAGCGAGGAGAAGGGTAAGACTCAGCCCCACGCCAGTTCTGTCGCCTCCCCGGCCCCAACTTGTACTCGTACGCTCCCCCTCGGCCTACGACCCACCGCACAAGAGATCGCGCGGTGGCAGATCGCGCAAGGCGTGCCCATCGCCGAGCTCCCCACGACGTACCGCAAGATCCTCGAGCCACAGGTCGTGATGCTCGTGCGCAGCATCGAGGAGCAGGCGTTCGAGGCCTGGAAGGAGTCGGGGGAGCGTGTTGACCTGAGCGACGCCCGGGCAGCGCTCAACCCGTTCAGGCTCCGGAACAGCGGCGGCCAGTATGCGCTGTGGAACCCGCCATCGGAGGGCAGTGAAGGTGCGGCGTACAAGAAGCACATCCAGCGAGGTTTCCGCAAGCTGCTTGCGCGGCGCAAGAAGCGCAAACACTCGGCGTCCAAGCCGGGACCGGTTCGCCGGGAGCCCCAGCTCTCGCCTGCCGATGTCGCGATCGAGCCCGTCGACAGCGTCCAGACTGGCGACGCTGGCGAGATCGACGGGGCCTGTGATCCTGGTACCGTGGCGAACACGTCGGCCACCGAGACGGCCGACGTGCTCGCCACTGCCCCCGTTGACAGAGAGACCGCCTCCGACAGTAGCAAGGACATTCCCGAGTCAACACGCACTCCCCCCGACGTCCCGCCGCCCGTGGACGCCGCACCGACCCCGACTGAGCTCGCCATTCAGTCCGCAGCCCAGCTGAACTCGGTGACGCTACGCGCAGCGTTCACCCTCCCGCCGCTCCTCCCATCAATCCCATTTCTCTGCATCACCCCGCCCCCCGAGGACCGGGAAGAGCAGAGGCGCCTCGACTTCCCAAGCCTCTGGGTGCTGTGCGAGCCAGCCGACCTTTCGGCCTTTGTCAAGTCGCAGGAGCCGTATGAGCCTACGGGCATGGCCATCGCAGAGCACTTCGAGGCCATTGTGGAGGAGGCTGAGCCGCTGTCTTGCGACGCGCCCGCCCCTCCCAGCCCAATGGAGAAGGCGCCGCGCGCCACCCTCGCGCCTCCAGGCCTCGACGCCTTTGGCCACGCCGTGATCGCCCCGCCCACCGTTCTGGCCCCGTCCACTCCAGTCCAGACCTCAGACTACCCCTCGGACGACAGTCTCAACGAGAACGAGATCGAGCGGATGCTCGCCGCAGCCTTCGAGGAGTTCGAACTCGAGAAGCTGGGGTCCGAGACCGCGGAGGAGCAGGCCCAGGCCCCCCAGTCGAAGGAGGAGCCTGCACGGGCGAGCACCCCGTCGAGCAGCTGGGACCTGATGGTCTCGCGCCGGAGGAAGAGCTGGGCCGACTCGGACTCGGAGGACGAGCTCCTCACCCGGGAGGACGCGTCCTCCAAGCCTGAGGAGCCCGCCACGCCGCCTCATTCGCCGCCACCTTCACCTCCCACCCGTCCCGCGATGGACTGGGCGGACATGTCGGACGAGGAGATGGACGCACGCAACGCCGCGCGCGCTGCGGCGCTGACACGCCCCACGGTCGACTGGGCGGACATGTCGGACGAGGAGATGGACAGCCGCAATGCCGCGCGCTCGGAAGAGATGCGCTCCCGGCTGCTGGAGGAGGCGCCGCTGGGCCGCGAGGCGGCCGCGTACCGCCGCCACAACCGGGACCCGCGGTACAGTGTCGGGGTGTTCCAGAAGACGCTGCCGGACATCGAGTCGGTCGGGAGCGCGCCCTCCTCCGTGCACAGCACGCCATGGTCCTCGCCCATGCGCGCCGGGACCCCCCTCTTCGGGGAGCCGTCGTTCCTCGCCGACCTCTCCCCCTCTCCGCCCGAGACTCCCGAGCGCGCGCCGCCGGCCTCGCCCTCGCCCTCGCCCTCGCCGATGCCCCCGCTCCTCTCGCCCTCGCCGCGCCGCGGCGCCTTCCTGAGCTTGGTGGAAACGCCGCCGGCACTCCTGGAGCTCTCCCCGTCGCCTGATGCCTCCCCGGCTCGCCCCGCGTCGCCAGCCTCCCCGTGCCCGTCTCGCTCCTCCCGCCCGCCGTCCCCCTTCGCGCCCATTGTGGTGCCGTCCACGCCCCTGTCGTCCTCGCCCTCCGTGCCTACCCCCCGTGCTGGCACTCCACCCCCCTTCCCATCATGCCCATCACCCGTTTCGCCCCGTTCCTCGCCCCGCACGCCATCACCCCGCCGCAACACAAAGGGCTCGCGGAGGACATCTTCGCAGTCCCCCAGCGACGACCTCTTCTCCCCCGCCAACCTCCCGCAGTCAACGCCCGTTCGCCGCCTCGACCTCCCCAACCTCTCGCTTCCCGAGCTTGCCCTCCGCCGCAAGCCCGAGCGCCGTCGCCACAGCGACCGATTCGCGCCCGCTGACGCGGACTGGGAGTCCGACTCCGACTCGAGCGCTTCGCCTCGTAGTCCCCACTCGCCGTCACCTGCGCGTCCACGCTACCCCCGCCGCAACGTCAGCATGATCGCTATACCTGCGGCGCTGTCACCATCACCGACCCCCGCCGCAGCGCTCAGCGAGGGCCGTGTGCCACGCGGAGGTTCCCTCTTCCCTCCCCCTAGCCCAACGCCACAGCGCGGGACTAGCCTCCTCGTCGCCGACGAGCTGAGCGACGAGGCCCAGTCCACCGCCCACACAGCAGGCGAGGTGCCCGCAACCACATCCGAGGCACTGGCGCCCATCAAGGAGCCTATGCCGCAGCCGGAGTCGCAGCCCGAGTGGCTGTCCGAACCGAGCCCGAGGCACGAGTCCACCCTCGTGGAGGCGCCGCCGACCCCCTCCCAGCCGGGCCCCGCTGCGCCCACTCCTGTTCCCGCCCCTATCTCCACCCGCTGCAACTGGGACGTCGAAAAGCCCTGGGTGCCCCAGCACCTTCGATTCGACAGCGACTGGACCAAGGACGAGGTGCGGCAAATTCGTAGCGCACGCAAGCGCTTCATCCGCAACAAGGCGTCGGCCTCGGAGGCCTCCAGCGGCTGGGACAGTGCGTCGTCCAGTACGTCGGCTGTCCAGCGCCGGCCGCCGCGGGAGACAGCTGACCTCTCCATGGTCGTCGAGGAGCCCGCAGTGGAGCCCACGCTCGCGACCGACAGCCAGGAGGCGCGCGACGAGGCTGCAGAGGCACCCGAGCCCAAGGTCGAGACCGCACAGCACCCGGCGCCCGAGGCTCCCGTGGACCGGCCAGAAGGATCCGAGTCCGAGCTGTCCGAGACCACCGCCCCAGCTCAGACCCGGACACCCGTGGAGGACTGGGAGCAGAAGCCCTGGGTCCCCGTCGAGCTCCGCACCTCCCGCGAGTGGACCGCCGACGAGAAGCGGCGCGTCAAGAACCTCCGCAGCAAGTGGCTGAAGAAGACGCGCGACGCACGCCACACCACCGAGTCGGATGCGTCGCTGGGCAGCGTCTCCCGGCCCGCCACGCCCATGACGGGCTCGCTGCTCGCGCAGACGCTCGCGATGCGGGCGGCACAGCCCCCGAGCGACGCCACGCCCAAGCCCGCGCTCGACCAGGCAGCCAAGGGATCGCTGCTCGACCAGACGCTTGCGATGCGCCAAGCTTCGCCACACCCGAGCCCGGCCACGCCCAAGCCCCCGGCGTTCCAGAAGCGAGCTGCCGAGTCTCCTGAGACGGCATCACTCGCGACGCCGACCCTCATCGGCCGCCTGGGACCCACGCCCGGCCGTGTGCAGAACCTCCGCAGCATGTGGGAACAGACGCCGACGCCGCGCGACTCGCGCCCCATCCAGCCCAAGCCGCTGATGCTGGAGCGCCTGCAGGCCTTCACCACCCCGCCGCCCCAGGCCCCCGCTCCTCCCTCACCGCAGCCCCCGTCGCCGCCCAAGCCCCGCGTGAAGCGCGGGTACGAGGCGCCGACCAAGGCCAGCGAGAAGGGCACCAGCCGGGCCGACGCCCCCAAGCCTCGCTCGAGCCTCGACTCTGCGCGTCCTGGTAGTGCCGCCTCTCGTGCCCCGCTCCGCGCGGGCAGCCGGCCATCCAGCGCCGCCTCTGAGCGCCACCCCGTCTCGCGGTCAACTACCGCCGCATCGGCTCTGACCTCCAACGGCCCTCGAATGTCGGGACGCGCCCAAGGCGCCGACACTGTGAGCTCTGCCCCTACAGCTCGGGGTATGCGGTCCCTGACTGGGGACGCGCAGGGTGAGGGACGTGCTGCTTTCACCAGCGGGCGTGGGCGCGGAGGTGCTGCGCAAGGCGCCCCCCGTGGAGGAGCGCGCGGCCGCGGAAAGGTGTAGCGAGGAAGGAGGTTACTTGTACGAAGGTTAGAGGGTGGAAGTGGTAGTGCACTACTATGCATTTTGTAGCTAGATGTGCATGTCTGTGGCGATCAAGCTCACTGCAAGCATGGAAGCACCTCGTGCACCTCGCCAACTCCACAACATCTTTCCCATCCACTAAGAGTAAGTGGGTACATACCCAAAACCTCCGAATTAATGCCCCGCTGAACAAAGTTCCCCCAGATTTTGCGAGTTTACGCTGCATGCGCTGCACCAGAACGCCGTTCCAAACCCGTGCATCCTCGTGATTATTACGTGCCTATACCCTCCGTACTTTTAGAGCGCCATAGCCGCACCAAGGCCAACGAGCACAAGCGCGAGCGCCGGGCTCGCCACCCCGCCCCCACTCTCGGGCGTCTGCAGCGCAGGGGCGGGCGTCTGCTCGGCGGGCTCGGGCGTTGTCTCCGGCTGGCCCGCGGGCCCGAGGTCCTCGGGCGTCGTCTCCTGCGGCGCCGGCGCGGTGATGGGGTCCGGCCCGGCGGGACCCATGTCGCCGCCGTCGGTGGTAGGCGCCGGGGCGGGGGCGGGGGCGGGGGTGTCCGCAGCGGGGGCGGGGGTGTCCGCAGCGGGAGCGGGGGATGGGGCGGGGGTGTCCGCAGCGGGAGCTTGGGTGGCGGCAGGCGCGGGCTCCGTGGGCGGGTTGAGAAGGCTGCTGAGGGCGGCTGTGTTGACGGGACCCGTGATGGTCAGGACGGTGACCGGGAGGTTGGCGTCCTGCGGCAGGCCGGCGGTGACGGTCACGGTGACGGGCGGCTGGGAGGCGCCCGGCTCGGGGGCGGTGGCGGCCGGCGCGACCGTGGCGATGTCGGTGAGGGGGCCGCCGTTGGTCTGCGCGTCGGTGGGGCTCGCGTCCGCAGGAGCGGGCGGGGCGGGCGCGGGCTGTTCAGCAGGCGCGGGCTCGGACGCGGCGGGCTGAAAAGGGACGGGCTCGGACGCGGGCGCAGGTTGCTCGGCGGGAGTGGGTTCGGCGGGCGCAGGCGCGGGCGCAGCCGTGGCCTCGGCGGGGGCCTCCGTTGCGGCAGGCTGGGCGGGGACCTCAGTGGCGGCGGGCGCTGGGGCCTGCTCGGTGGGAGCTGGGGTAGCGGGTGGCGCGGGGGTCTCCGGCTGCTCCTGCGGGATGTACTCGCCCCCGGGCCCGGGGATGCCACCAGGGATCTGGTCTGCCGGGGCGGGGCTCTCGGCGGGGGCCGTTGCCGCGGGGTCAAAGGTCGGGAGGGCGCCGGTGAGGATGATCGTGCGGGTGGCGGTCACGTCGGCGGGGCCGCCGCCCGCCTCGGCCGTGTAGCCCGGCTGGCCGGGGGGGAGGAAACGGATCTCGGTGACGGTGATTGTCTGCTGGGCCGCGACGGCCAGGAGGAGGGCGAGGAGGGGTAGCTTGACCATGGGAGCGGTGTAGGGAGAGAGAAGGGAGTAGACGAGGTGAGATGAGGCGGTGTCGAGGGATCGAGATGGATTATGAGAGGGATCGAGATGGAGAGGAGAGATCGAGATGCGATGGAGCGCGCTGGAGTACGTCGGAGCGGGCGCGTTATATCGATGCCATCAAGGCGGGCCCGATGATGGAGGGGCGTATGATGACGCGCCTGTGACCGCTCTCACGCCCTTGCCCGATGGCGAGGTTCTGATGACGACTGGAATGATTAAGGCAGTCTCCTGCCGGGGCGGCGCGCTGTCGTCAGCTGATGGACCTGAGGTGTCAGTCGAGGGTGCAACCGTGACGAGGGTCTGCTTCGCGATGGCCACAAAGCGAACAGAGTGATGCCGAGTCGAGTAGAGTAGTGTGAAGAACGTCAGAAAGCCTCGTTGGGGGTGACTGCACGTGCTGTGGCAGGCTGATCTGGGATGGCACAGAGTGTGGCGCCATGTCGCAAGTGAATCTCTGCCTCATCGATCCCACCACGCAACTGTCAATCCCGCACCCCCGATCTGATCTACAGAGGAACGCAGCGATGCAGCATCGCCTCGGTGGTCCCTCGACGCGTGCATACTTTTCGACTAATGTATAGCCTATTACGCGATCTATTATAATCCTCCTCCCTTCACCTCATCAGTATTTAGAGCGCCATGGCCGCACCCAGACCAACAAGCACCACCGCGAGCGCCGGACTGGCAGCACGCGCGCCGCCCTCCTGGGTAGGCTCGGGGGCGGGCGTGGGGGTCTCGCCGGCGGGCGTGGTGGGCGACGGCGACTCGGCGGGGGACGTCGCAGGCTCCGACTGGGCCGGGGTGGCGGGCGTCTCGGCGGGCGTGGCCGCCGCCGCGGGGTCGGTCGCGGGGGCCGGCTGCGGCGTCTCGGCAGGCTGCTGCGGCGTCTCGGGGGCGGGGGTGGCGGCCGCGTCGGCGGGGGGCGTGGCCGCCGCGCCATCGGGGTTGAGAACACTGCTGAGGGCCTCCTGGTCGACGCTACCGGTGATGGTGATCACCGTGACTTCGGGGGCGGGGGCGGCGGCCTGGGGCTCGGCGTTGGTCTGCGCGGCGGGGGCGGGCGTGAACGGCTGCCCGTCCGGGCCGACCGTGACGGTGACGGTCTCCTGGGCGACGACGGCCGCGAGGGTGAGGAGGAGGGCGAGGATCGGGCGCATGGCTGGAAATGTGATGAAGATGAGAAGCGAGGCGGTGCCGAGGCGGTGGAGAGAGAAAGACCAGGTCGGGGGTTATATCGAGATCACCTGCCCCGGATCAAGATGCGATCAGATGACTCTGTGGTGCGTTCTGACGCCCTCACCCCATCCCCGGCTCGCGTAGAGGTAGCGAGCACAGCATGACGAGTTGGACACCACGCCCGAAACCTCCTGCCCGGAAAGCCGCACGGAACGCCGGCAATCGCGTCACTCGGGCTTGCCTCTTTCGACGGTGTTGCGCCCAGATTAATGGCGTACGCAGCGCGCGGCCAGCGTGGTGTGTGTTTTGGTGCGCAATCGGCGCATTTTGGGGTCCGAGCCGTCCTCCGCTCGTATCAGACGTGGATACCCCGTCTCTGGAAGGGGCATGACCCTCGCCCTCCTCGATCATCGTGACAAGCCCCCTTATCTGGAGCGTGAGCATCACTCGCATGCCACACTCCAGATGCCACATGCCACAGATCCGCTCAGGCACACCTCCACCTCCACCCATGACTTCACCGAACTTTCGGCCAACCACCCATCCGTCACGTCCCATCGCTCACTCACACCCACGCCCCGCCATGTCCTTTGCGGCCCTCCGCGCGCAGCGAGATGCGCGGCATGCGCCCCTGCGCCGCGCCGGACTGGCAGCGCCGACGTCAGAGGCCGCGCGTACGCACTCCACTGGCGCGGGATCGGACGAGCCTCGCGAGTCGTCAACAGCCGAGCGCCCGCTGGTACCAACCGAGCCCCAAGACGTGGACATGGCACAGCGCGAGGAGACGGCGGCCGACCCGGCCGACGCGGCACTCTTCCCGGAACTGGCCGATACCGCGCTCGAGGTGCGGCGTTCCTCCCGCCATGGGCGGGGCCTGTACGCGCACAAGGCTGTCACACCTGGTACGTCTGCAGCCAGTGTAGCTGACCGCAGGAACCACGCTCCTGCGCACCACACCCCTCTCGGTGCTCTCCACGGCCCACCTCACCTCGCACTGCAGCTTCTGTCACGCCGAGACAAAGGTGCAGCGCTGCGCGCGCTGCAAGGCGCTGCACTACTGCTCCTCGCGCTGCCAGAACGCCGACTGGCCCGCCCACAAGCCCGAGTGTGCCGCGCTCACCCGGCTCAGGAAGATGTGGGCCGCGACGTACCCCGACAAAGCGAAGCGCGGGGAGAACGGGTTCGTCCCTCACGAGGCGGTGCGCGCGCTCGCCCGCCTCTGCTGGTGGCGGAAGGGGGATGGCGCGGGGTGGAAGCAGGTCGCGGGGATGGAGAGCCATGCGGGGAAGGGGGGCGAGGACGAGGTGCGGCTCGGGAACCAGGTCAACCATCTCCGGCACTACCTCGGCGCCGCGGAGGGCGAGGGCGACCTCCTCCACCCGGCCGACATGGCGAGTTTCGGCTTCCACTCTGCCCGCGAGCTCCTCGACCTCGCGTCCGCCTTTGCAGTCAACTCGTTCACGCTCTCCACGCCCGACCTGACTCCCATCGGGGTGTCGACCTCTGCGCTGGTCGCGCTGTGCAACCACGCGTGCTGGCCCAACGCCGTCGTCGTCTTCCCGAGTGGACGGGAGATGTGTGTCGTCGCTATCCGGGATATCGCGCCGGGCGAGGAGGTGAGTCCAGCTATCTGGTATTGATTGTGCAGCTGACCCAGATCCTCACGGCATACATCGACGTCTCGCTCCCTCTCGCGGAGCGGCAGGCGGACCTGCGCGCGCGGTACGGGTTTGCTTGCGACTGCGCGCTCTGTGCCAAGGGCGAGAGCTGGCCCGACCAGCGGTGGAGCGTGCTGCATCCGGGCTGCACCAGCGGCGGCATCGGGCCGATGCCTGGTGCGTACCTCGCCTCGACAGCTTCCTCGTATTCGTCCACAGCTGATCACAGACCTCTCGCTCCCCGGCGACGCCGAGGTCCGGTGTACCTGCGGGCAGAGCTTCTCAACCTCGGTGCCCTCCCTCCGCGGCCTCATCGAGGCGGGCAAGCGCCTCCTCGCGGCGGATGAGGACGGCGAGCTCGGTGAGCTCAAACCTCTTCGAGTCCAGCTGACGACAGACCGTGACGCCGCCCTGTTCCAGCTCGCCACCCTCGTGCCGGCCCTCAGTACACGCCTGCCACCCAGCGCGCACCCCCTTCTCCCCCTGCTCCGTCTGTGGGCGCTGCAGCTCACCCCGCCCGCACACGACCAACGCGAGCTCGTCCTTGGCCTCCTGGGCAAGGCTGCAGAAGGGGCGCGGAATGCCCACCCGCCCAACCACCCTACTGTGGGGGTGATCCTCGCCGAGCGGGCCAAGATTATGGCCATGGACTCGGGCGAGGAGCGGACCATGGTCGATGTTGCGGGGCTCGCGCGGCGGCGGGGAGAGCTCGTGGCCGCTGTCGCTGCGCTCCGCGAGGCCGCGGCAGCGTGCGAGGTCGGCTTTGGTGGCGGAGAGGTGGCCAAGTCTATGCGCGAGCTTGTTGGCGAGTGCGAGCGTGAGTTGGACATGATGCGGGGTTAGACTTGTAGAGAAGAGATAATGCACGCCGTCGTGCTCAATGCAGAGCTACGCGCCTTCATTCTTTCATCCTTGTACAACTCCGCGGTCTACGAATAGTCTACTGCGGCATCTCGACGTGCGCCTACTGGATCGACACCTCCTTGTCCTCCTCGATGTGCGAGACGACCTTGGAGCCCGAGAGGCCCGACTTGAGCGACGAGAACTGGTCGGGCGAGACGTTGACGACGACGTAGGGGAAGACTGGGGTGAGCGGGGATGTGGATGGGGGGGCAAGTGAGTCGGCGGAGATGAGGCGCGTGCGGGGTGACTATCAATGTGCACGAGCTGATCGGCATGGCCAAGTCCGGGCTTTCGGCGCCGACACCGTGCCTCCGTCATGACCCCACTGATGTCACTGATCGGCGGCCCGGCCTTCGGGCCCGGTGCACCAACGGTTGCACCAGTCGCGAGACACGCCAAGACACACGCCACCCAACCGCGACCCAACCACGACACGTACTGCTCGAGTCGA
Source organism: Cutaneotrichosporon sp. PK4640 (assembly GCA_023630115.1). NCBI lineage: Eukaryota > Fungi > Basidiomycota > Tremellomycetes > Trichosporonales > Trichosporonaceae > Cutaneotrichosporon > Cutaneotrichosporon sp. PK4640. Next base: position 42,200 of record JAMALN010000125.1, read on the forward strand.
CGTGGTCGTCGCGCACGATGGAGCCACCGGCGGCCTTGATGTCGGCGATGATCTTCTGCTTGTCCTCGGACGAGGCAGACTTCTCAAACTTGACGATAGCTGGAGTCAGCGGTGTCGGGCAGGTCTGGGGAAGGCGCTTGGGGAGGGGTCGCCACCGGGGTCTACCGGCCTCCCTTCCATGCCTCCTGGCCGTGCTCCTCTTGCGAGAGCCTATCTGCCACCTGGCCCAACACTCACCGTCCTTGGCCATTGCGACAGAGTAAGTGCGAGTGTTTGTAAAGAGAGCTGTGCGGAGAGAGGATGAGGACAAGAAGAGAAGCATGGTGACCGCGACGAGGACGAGACACGGCAGCGTCCAGCGTGACATCACTGTGAATTGATTCCGGGTGTTTGGTGGGGTGGGTGGTCGGAGATGGGCGGGGTGGGCCGGCCGGCGAGGATGCCAGCTGCGAGGCGAGGGGTGGCGTGCTGCGTGCGCTTATCGGGGTGATCAGTTGGGTGCTGCGAGCAGTGGGGACAAGTGAGACAGGACTATCGGTGTAGCCTTTGCGAGGTGGGAATGTGCAAGAGCTTGAAGTGCTTGATGATGGCGACCACCACTCCACCTCTCCCAACCTCACACAAGACGTCACTCGCCTTGCCACTCTTAGTGGTGGCCCGGATAGGGATACCACGTGACGACACACTACCCCATACCGCGACGCGTCCAAGCGATCGAAGCGACGACGCGATCGAAGTGGTCGGCTGATCTACGCTGCTGCGCGGCTGCGAGCCTGAGATAGCTTGGATGTCAGACATCAGACAGGAATAGAGCACCAACAGCCAGTCACTCATGGTGTTTGTGGCGAATGACAAAGGGGACACGCATACACACGCTGGCTGGCCAACGGTGGGTTAAGGGGCCGTCCTGCGCGTCCTCCGCGTTCTGGACATGTTCTCTCGGGATCTCGGGGATATTCTCTCCACATCTTCACGCGTTGAGCAGAACTTGCCTTGCCTCTTGCGCGCACCAATCTCGGCGCGGTCTCTCTCTGACATCAATGACAGCAGCGTCGCACGCCGCTGACTCATGGCCAGAGCCATGGCGCGGCCCCGGGGCATCACCGGGTCTCAAGTGTACCTGGTTGATCCCTCAACCTCCTGTGGCCTGCGCGCTGAAAGATGCAGAGGCGATCAGGCAGAGGGGCCGAAACAAAGAGGGGCCGGTCCGGGGAAGAGCAAGGGCGCAACCGAAATCTTATCTGCCAAAAGCCCGCAGTTGTGCCCGCAGTCGCACTCTTTTTCATCCGCATCATCCGCAGCGCCTGCTAGGAGATCTCAAGGCCTCAAAGGGACCTGCAGGACAGATGATGGGATCGCTGGGAACGTAGTGGAGCGCAGGCACCAAATGGCGGTGTGTTGTCGGGTGTCGGGCTACCCTCGCGGGATGCCGTACGTGCACTCTACATGCGTGATGCTGCCAATCTTGTGCCTCGTCTGCACACATACACGAGGATATTGGCTCGACCCGCAAGGGTCAGCTCCATACCTGGTGGCGGCCGTGACGGGGGCATACATAGGGTAGAACTCGAGACTCACCCACATTTAGCTGCTCGCAAACTGCTCGGAGACTCTATGCAGCTCGTCGCTGGATAATCTCGCCGACTGCCCACCACCCCCACCCAATCCCCTGGCGTACGCTGGCGTTGACGACGTAGAGGTCCGTGCGTGCCAAGAGAGCGCCTCGGTAGGAGGTCTGTGCGCCCCTTTTAGAACAACGGCGACGTGTCTGTACATCTTTGGATCTTTGAAGCAATTCGAGCTATGGAAAATGGAATGGACGATGGGGCAGATTTCAGGTGCGGAGCGAAACCCAAAGTCTGGCGTGTCGCGTGCGCTGCATAGCGCATCGTGCGGTCGTGCAGTCGTGTGAGAATCCCAAGCTTCCCGTGGTACTGTCGAGTGCCCCTGCACAGCCTGTGGTACGCTGATCCGCAGCTGCCAAGACTCTGGGCATGATCTAGTGTGCATGGTGACACAACCCGTCGCGCCCGCTGACGATTCTTTGACCTGCATGACTGACACGCTGACACGCACGGCAGCACGCCACGTCGAAGCGTTTCGCTACTTTGGTCAGGAGCACATGGCCTGCGAGTCCTGCAAGTCCTGTGACAGGACATTACTTCCAGGGAATGTGCGCGCCACCGACCCAACTCTCCCAACGCTTGTCTTGCACCACGCACCACACCTCTAGGTCTCTAGCTGGATGCCTGATCAGCCTGAAGGTATCACCTTGCAAAAGCACAACGCACTCGCCTGCAGAGGCGGCGATCACAATTCATCGGCAAACGTGGTCGTTGTCGGCACGGCACGCCACTGACGCTCGGACCTCTTGTCCACATTCCCCGCATGCTTGGGCCTCTCCCCTCCTCTCCTCACCATCAAAGGCAAGCAGGTCGGAAGCAGTCTTGTTCTCTGCACAACCCCGTTGGTGGATGTACACAACGCCGCACCAAATCAGCCCCCGCCGGCCGCCAGTCCAAGGTGGATGTAAGGTGGCTAGGTACAGACTTTTGACCAAGGGGAGGGAAGGTGCGACGGCAACCTTCCCGCCATGCACATGAGGAATGGTCGATCAAACCCTTATCCCCCCTCCGCTTTTGCTTCATCGAAACTTGGATAATTTCTGAATCATCACAACCGAGGCCCCCCAACGCCGCACGGGAGGGTGACGCCTTCCTTACCCCCCCCCCCCCCCCCCCCACGGACAACGTAGCCCTCTTCTACTGTGCACGTCGCGTATCTTGTGTGTCACTGCGCAGCTGAGTGTTTGGTGCATGTAAGGCGATGGCTGTAATTGCGCATTTTCAACATGATCAAGTAAGTAAGTGAGATGATTTTAATGCGCTACTGGTACCTTTCAGAGTTGAAAAGACGCGCCTGGGGATCCGGCGCGCGCCTCTTCCCTGAACTTGCAGCCCCCCCTCCTTTGGTCTTTGTACCCTTGTGTCCACTACTGGTCCAACTGTGTTGCCCTGAATTGGAGCGGATGGACCCTTTGAACCCCTTTCTCTCCGCACTAGTGGGCCATGGGCCAGAACACTTCCCTTGCACCGTACACCGTACCATAGAGTACGGGGGCGGCGAGGGGGCGCTGGTCGACGCTGAGGGACAGTGCGGCCTGTGCGCCGTGCGCACTCTGCCTGCAGCCTGCCTCGCTGCCTCGCTGCCTCCAACCACCCAGCGTGGATGATCCATGATCCATGATCCAGACCACTACCACAACCACGTCCCGCTCTACATCTACCTCTCCTAACCAACTTCCGTCGGCCACTCGTTAGCACCTCCTCCACACTCTCCCTCCATCTCCATCTCCCTCTCCATCTCCCTCTCTCACACACCTCCCACTCGCTACATCTCTCCGCTCTTGTCTCTTCCTCCCTCTCCCTCTCCCTCTACCCTCCACATCTCCTCGCATCTCGCCTTCCCGCTTCACCCTCTGAACGCCCCTCCCCTCCTCCCACTCTCCCCGCCAACTCGGTGCACGTCGCCCATCACGCACACACCCACCCACGCTCTCTTTACCTCTCCTTGTGCTTGACGCATACACCTCACCCCCCTTGCTCCCCATCCACGCGCCACCACAAACCGAGTCGCCCCATCGCACTCGCCGACACGACATCTCGTTCCTCATCTCGACACGAACCTCGATCGCAAGCTAAAGAGCTCATGTCCATCTCGCCATCTCCTTCCCTCGCCTAACTTTCTCGACCACACATCTACATCAATAACCCACCACCTCATCCACCTTCCACACAACATCGGGGCGGCGGAATGAAACGTTACGACGACGGGCCGCTGCCATATTCGCAGGGCGGCCCCCCGCCGACGCGTCGGCCCACAATTCGCGTCACCGGCGGCAATGGAGGCGGCGGCGGCGGCGGCATGGGTATGGGCGGCGGCACGATAGGTCGAGGGGGAGGCGGCACCGTCAAGCGCTCCAAGACTCTGACGCGGCCCGAGCGACACGTTGCGCCCGAGCCGCTCATCAACCCCGCTGGCAAGGAGGAGGCTGCCGCTCATGCGTCTGGGTCCAAGCTCGACTGGTGGACCGTAACGTCGTGGATTGTGACGTTCTGGGCCCCTTCCCCCTTGCTCAAGATGATGGGCATCACGGAGGCCAACTCGAGGCAAGCATGGCGCGAGAAGATTACGCTCTGCTTCATCGCCATCGTCATGGGCGGTATCGTCGGTTTCGCAACCATGGGCCTGCAGAGCGCATTGTGTCCTGGCGGCAGCAATGGAGCTGGCTATCAACTGCTTGGCTCCCGTGACTGTGAGTGTTCTTGCCCAAGAAGTCGCAGTGGAGCTTGCGGAATCCTGGCAGCGATGCCAGCGAAGCATCTGGTGTTGTCCCTGGTTCTGGCCCCTGCGGCTCGGTCTTGGCTTACGGGCGCCGGCTACTACCGACATGACAGGCGCACTATGCGACCTGCGACCGCGAGCTGCGAGAACGACGTGCTGACCCCCAGCAACGCTCTCCATCAACGGCTGGGCTTTCAACATCAACGAGTCCAAGCCCTTTGGCAACGTCAACTTCTACGAGCTCTCCAACCAGATGGCGGGACAGGACATCACACCCTTCTTCACGCGTACTGCGGCGGACTACCCCGAATGCAAGGCGACCAACTTCAAGTACGCCGCAACCGACATTTGCAGCGCGAAGGCCAAGGAGGCGAATGAGTGCTTGCTCGGTCAGCTCAACGCCGACTCGCTCAACCAGTATGCCCTCAAGAACGAGTCGCAGTACGAGGGCTACTCGTGGGCTCAGGTCGTCAACAGCACCAACTACATCGTCATTGACGGCTGGGTTCTCAACATGAACCCGTACATGCGCGCCAACCCCCAGGCGATCCCAGACGATCCCGTGGATGGGATCATCCGCCGCGCCATCGACGTCCAGGCGTCGTCTGGCAAGGACGTGACGAAGCAGTTCTACAACAACCCGGACACCAGAGCGGCCATCAAGTGCCTGACGACGCGCTACCTCGCGGGCAAGATCGACAAGACGACCCCTGGGTGCTTCGTCGCTGCGCTCTTCCTCTACGCGTCGCTCATCGTCATTCTCGGCGTCGTTTTGGTCCGCTTCTTCATGGCCATCATCTTTTCATGGTTCATCTCACACAGACTCATCGAGAAGAAGACGCTGTCGCGCGGCACGGGTATCGCGCCCACGGTTATGCCTGAAGGCGCCAACGTGTCGGTGCACAACCAGACGGGCACGGCGCCGTGGGCGCAGCCGGGGCGCAAGGGACAGGCTCCTGTCGCGGCCCCTGCCCCGGTCATGAGCCTTGACCGTATCGGCGCCGAGCTGTTCTGCGTGTGCTTGGTGACATGCTACTCGGAAGGCGAGGAGGGTATCCGGAACACGCTCGACTCGATCGCCGGCACCAGCTACCCCGACCAGCGCAAGCTCCTCTGGGTGGTCTGTGACGGCATGATCACCGGTGCTGGTGAGAAGCAGAGCACACCGGACATCTGTGTCGGCATGCTGGAGGCCGACCCACGTTTCGGCAACCCCCAGCCTATGGGCTACATTGCCGTTGGATCTGGTGCCAAGCGCGAGAACCGTGCAATGGTCTATGCTGGGCACTATGGTGAGTGCAATCTGGGCACGCGGCGCTAACGTCAGTCACCAAGAGCGGCCACCGTGCGCCCACCGTCATTGTGGTCAAGTGCGGAATGCCTGCCGAGGCCAACGACAAGAAGCCCGGAAACCGAGGCAAGCGCGACTCGCAGCTCATCCTCATGAACTTCTTCTCGCGCGTCACCTACAACGACCGCATGACACCCCTCGACTACGACCTCTTCCGCAAGGTGCAGACCTTGATGGGTGTCACTCCCGACTTCTTCGAGGTGTGTCTGATGGTTGACGCCGACACCAAGGTCTTCCCCGACTCCCTCGCGTACCTTGTCAACGCCATGGCCAACGACAACATGGTCATGGGCGTGTGCGGTGAAACACGAATCGCCAACAAACGTCAGTCATGGGTCACGGCCATCCAGGTGTGGGAGTACTACATCTCCCACCACCAGATGAAGGCGTTCGAATCGGTCTTTGGCGGTGTCACCTGTCTTCCCGGCTGTTTCTCAATGTACCGCATCAAGGCCCGCAAGGACACCGAAAACGACTGGGTGCCGATCCTCGTCAAGCCCGAGATTGTGCGCGAGTACAGCCAGTCGGACGTCGTGACGCTCCACCAAAAGAATCTGTTACTCCTGGGCGAGGACCGATTCCTCTCAACCATTCTCCTCCGCACCTTCCCCAACCGCCGCAACATCTTCCTCCCGCAGGCGCGTTGCCGCACCATTGCCCCCGACACGTTTAGCGTCCTCCTCTCGCAGCGCCGCCGTTGGATCAACTCGACCATCCACAACCTCATGGAGCTTGTCCTCGTCCGCGACCTTTGCGGTACGTTCTGCTTCTCCATGCAGTTCGTCGTCTTCATGGACCTGGTCGGTACCATCGTCCTGCCGATTGCCATTTGCCTTACGTTCGCACTGGTCATCAACTCGATCCTCAAGCCGCCCCAGAAGTTTGAGGAGGCCATTCCCCTCATGCTCCTTGCGTGCATTCTCGGTCTCCCGGCTTTCCTCATCCTGATCACCACCCGCAAGCTCATCTACGTCGCGTGGATGCTCGTCTACTTATGCGCTCTGCCAGTCTGGAACTTTGTCCTGCCCGTCTACTCGTTCTGGCACTTTGACGACTTCTCGTGGGGCGAGACGCGCAAGGTCGAGGGTGAGGTTGTCGACAAGGCGGGCCACAGCGACGCGACGGCCGTGTTCGACGGCACCACGATTCCTTTACGCCGCTGGGACGACTGGGAGCGGAGTCGACTGCGCAAGATCCGCCGTGAGGAGAAGCGCCGGCGGCAGATGGAGCGCATGCACGGGCAGGCGTTCTACGGCGACGAAGACGGCATGCTTGTCGCACCTGACCGCGGCTTCGCGCGCGACGAGTCGGACAACCAGTCGATCGTCTCGTCCGAGGAGGACGTATGGGGCGGCGACGTTGGCGGTTACGACGAGAACCACCCCTCGTTCCCGCCTCCGCCCATGGCGCTGCCACCAGAGTCGCGCCCGATGCCTGGTCCGACGATAGGCATGGACGAGATGGCGCACATGCTCGACCAGGGCTTTGAGGAGCCGCCACCCGCCAACATACGCCACGACCGCCGCACGCCTTCGCCGCTGCACCGTCCGCGTGTGTCACCACCAGTTGACCAGTACCAGGGACAGTACGCCGGTGTGGGCCAGGGCCGCATGCCGACTCACGGGCGGGGAGAGAGCACGAGCATCGAGCCGCACGTCAACGGGCATGCGCGGCAGCGCTCCGCCGGCGGCCAGAACGGGTACGGACCACTGGGACCCGCGTAGGGTAGTTTTGAAACCTTTACGACGGACTACGATTGGAGGCGCCTGGGAGCGCCATTATGACAGACAGCATTCATACACTCTGCATTGTAATAGACTTGCCAGCACACGAGGCATGGCTGCTCATTGGTACATGTTAGTGGAAAAGAGGCGCTGGCTGCTCGCTGCACCAAGCGCTCGAAACTTCACAGAATGTCTCATGCTATGTACAACATATGGATCTACACTACTGCACGAGGCCGCGCGCCTGAATCGCCGCCGCGAGGCTCTCGACCTGGAGTCAGCCTGCTCTGAGGAAAACGACAGTGTGCGACGTACCTGCATGCTCGTGTGGCGGATGCGGGCATCCCAGCGCTCGGTCCAGGCCACGGGCTCAATGGGCGTCTCCTCGCGCTCAACGCCCAAGCCGCCCGCAGTCCCGGCCACCTGTCCGTCCTTATCCTCGTGCCGGCTTTCGAAATACAGCAGCCCGAGCGGCTGGTCGATCCAAGAGCGCAGGCGGCCCTGCTCAATCATTTTGCGCGCCACGGACTCGGCAGCCGCAGCGTCGAGTCCAAGGAGGTCGCCGAGCGCCTTGAAGCTGATGTTGTCGTAGACCTGGGGTTAGCGCTGCTGTCGAGTACCGGTCTCGCAGCCCAGCGTCCCTCCTAAAAGTGCCTCCTCCCCTCGGGCTACTTGCGCCACACCACCGCTCCACTCGCCACGCACCTTGGCACACGCGCCGACATTGTGCTCGCGCACCGCGCGCTCCAGCACCGTCCCTCCACCCTCGACCTGCGCCTTCTGGTGCGGCATGAGGCCCGCCTCGAACTCGGCCACTTCGGCCGGGCGCACAATGTACTCGAGCAGCATCTTGCGGAGCATGGTGCCGAGGTACGCGGGGATGGCCGAGTGGACGCGGTCGTCGCGGTTCAGTTGGGCGAGGAGGCGGAGGCGCTGGGGGCCGGCGGGTGCGAGGATGGACGTCGTCACGGCCTGCTGGAGCATCATAAGGCGGTCGTCCTCGTCGATGGCTGCGTCAAGCGACACGTCGTGGTACACGCGCGCGGCCTCGGTGAAGCGCGCGCCGTAGTCGAACAGGCGGGCTTGGGAGAGGCGGAAGGTCAACTGCGACTCCTTGGGCGTGTCGGCCGTGATGAGGAGGGAGGCGCGGTTGAAGAAGTGCTGTGCGCGCTCGCTGCGCTCGTCCTGATGTCAGCTCGCCTTATGTACCTCATAGTTCACCTCCAGGAGGAGGCGGACGATCTGAAGGTAGATGCCCAGCTTCTCGTCGTCGCTCACGAGGCTGGCGTCAGCTGTTTCATACATATGCCAGCTGGGGTGGAAGGTACTCACCGTGAGCCGCCCTCGAGCGGGATTCTAATGAGTGCGTCCGCGGCGCCGGCCCAGTCCTCCTCGTTCTGGAGAATGGAGCTCTGCGCGCGCCGCAGCCGCGTCGTCTGTTCCTCGCACCAACCAGCATTGTCGCCCAGCACCCCCTCGATCACCACCTTGCGGTCCTCCTCGCGGCCCTTGAACACGTCCCCGAGAGCAGCCCACTTGGCCTCGTCCTCCTCGCCCTGGAGCCCAAGGCTGGCGGTGAGCGCGGCGACAAACGCGCCGAGCACGCGCCGCCCGACGACCAAGGGCACGGTAGTCGAGGTGGTGAAGTGCCGCCCGAAGGCAGTCAGGTCGGGGACATTGGGGGAGGAGAGGAGGCCCTCGAGGAGGGAGAGGTACGACTCGATGCGCTCGCGCTGGTTCCTGCTGTCAGAAGAGACAGTGTGAAGCTCACGAGATGTCGTCGATGGAGGCGAGCTTGGCGCCGAGGTCGCCGTCGACGTCCATGGTATTGATGTTGAACGCGAGGAAGGTGAGGGGAGGTGACGCGTTGACTTCAACTCCATTCCGCCTGGGCAGGTGGTAGGGGATTAGGATCGGGTCTAATGCGGTGGAGGGTGGATTACTGTGGATTGGACCTTCCTGACACAAAGTGCCACGCGACGTTATGTCAGCACCACGCCCGAGGCCCCTCGGTCCCTCAACCCTCGTCGCCGTCATCGTCACCGCATCCCTCCTCGCTGCCATCTTCCACATCATCCACCATGTCCCGCCTCCCCCCGCTCGTCATCGACAATGGCACGGGCTACACCAAGATGGGGTAAGTTCTCACTGCCCCGACGTGGCGGCGTAAGCGGGATCAGCGACGTGGAGTGTCCACGCACGAGCTGCGTGTGCTCGGCCTCCGTGCGCCCCCCGACATCCCACCATCGACCACCCGCTAACCCCAGCTTCGCCGGTAACTCGGAGCCCTCGTTTGTGTTCCCGACCGTGATCGCGACCAAGGATGCCGCGTCGACGTCGAGCAGCTCGACGGGCCGCCGCCCCGCCCCGCCCGTGGCGGCCAAGCCCGGCCACCTCGCGAGCAAGCGCGGTATCGAGGACCTCGACTTTTTCATCGGCGACGAGGCGGTGGCCAACTCGAAGTGAGTGGAGTGCGCTGCGGCGGGGGTGGGGATCATGCCCGGGTGAGGGCTCGAGAGAAGGCTGTGTGGTTGTGAGCTGCGGAGGCGCAGTTGAGGTGCCTTCGCCTGTGAGATCAATAAAGCTCAAGCCTCCCCGCCCCCAACGCCCCCGTCCACCAGCAGCATCACGCGGGATGCATTAGCGTCCGCTGACCCCAGGACCTACTCGCTCCACTACCCCATCCGTCACGGTATGATCAACAACTGGGACCAGATGGAGCGCTTCTGGGAGCAGAGCATCTTCAAGTACCTCCGCGCCGAGCCCGAGGATCACTACGTGCTGCTCACTGAGCCACCGCTCAACCCGCCCGAGAACCGCGAGAACACGGCCGAGATCATGTTCGAGTCGTTCAACGTCGCTGGTCTCTACATTGCTGTGCAGGCCGTGCTGGCGCTCGCGGCGTCGTGGTCGAGCTCCAAGGTCACCGAGCGCACGCTGACCGGTGTCGTTATCGACTCGGGAGACGGTGTTACTCGTGAGTAGCTCGTGCAATCGCAGCTAGTGGAAGCCTTGTTGCAGCCGGGCCTCCTGGAGACCACTCTTGTCGTCCTGAGGCGACGCTCACCCCAGACACCATCCCCGTCGCCGAGGGCTATGTCATCGGCTCGTCGATCAAGCACGTTCCCATTGCCGGTCGCGACATTACCTCATTCGTGCAGCAGCTCCTCCGTGACCGCGGCGAGTCGGCGCAGATCCCCCCAGAGGACCAGCTCCGCGTCGCCGAGAAGATCAAGGAGGACTACACCTACGTGTGCCAGGACATTGTCAAGGAGTTCAGAAAGTACGACGCCGACCCGTACAAGTACTTTGCGCGGTTCTCCGGCGAGCACTCGGTGACCGGAAGGGTGAGTGGTGTTGTGGCCGCCAGGTCGTGGCAGACTCTTGTGACCCCCAGGCTCAGCCGATGAGCCTTCACACTAGCTGTTTCATCCTCGAATATACCCAGTTGACAGCAGAAATACGATCTCGACGTCGGCTACGAGCGCTTCCTCGCGCCCGAGATCTTCTTCAACCCCGAAATTTACTCGTCCGACTTCCTGACTCCCCTCCCCGAGGTTGTCGACACGGTGATCCAGACGTCGCCGATCGACGTCCGCCGCGGCCTGTACAAGAACATTGTCCTGTCGGGTGGCTCGACAATGTACAAGGACTTTGGCCGGCGTCTGCAGAAGGACCTCAAGACGATTGTCGACAGCCGCATCTCGCTCTCCGAGGACCGCTCGGGCAACCTCATGCGCTCGTCGGGCGTCGAGGTCAACGTCATCAGCCACAAGCGCCAGCGCTACGCGGTGTGGTACGGCGGCAGTCTTATGGCGTCGCTGCCCGAGTTCTACAACGTGTCGCACTCGCGCGCCGACTACGAGGAGTACGGCCCGAGCCTGGTCCGCCGGTTCTCGGTGTTTGGCAGCGCGGCCTAAGCTGCTTGCTGCAGGAGGGGTATCAGATACCAATACCAAGAAGCCGCGCGGCGGCCACTAGAGGCGTTGCAGGCGTTGTAGGAAGGATGAATGCGTGCGAACGAAGAGCGACGCGTGGGTGGAGGCAGATGCAGTCGAGGCCGCGGAGGTGTCGTGCTGGCGGCTGGCGGAAGGCGGTGGGTGGGCGAGACCTGCCAGGGTCCCAAGTTCATCGAGTTCAATGACGATGACGTCGTGGCGATCACCCACTCCAGACCAGACGGCAGTTATAGGCCACCCAACTCGTCCCCACCTCGATCCACTTCATCATCCTCTCTTCTCTTTTCATCTCTCTCTCCTTCTCATCCTCTTCCCCGTGCCACCTCCGCGCTCGAACCGACCGCATACGGTCTCCTCGCAATCTACGCGTCACGCGACGACTACCCCGAAACAAGTCGCACGTCATCGTCTCCCGGCACGCTTCACAGACCCCGATCGCTGCCCTCCCCTGTCGTCTCGGCCCGACGCGCACCCCGCCCCGACCCCCCCCCAGCCGCCGCCTGCTCCGCGCCCCATATCTTGGCATCTCAGTCTTGGACTCTTTGGATCCTCTTCGCCCATCCGCTTCGCCGCTTTCTCGTCGCCACTATCCGCTGGCTCACTCTCTCTTCCTCACACCCTCCAACTCGCCGCCCTACTGCTACCGCGCCCGCCATGGCGCCCGTCGACAAACACCCCACCTTCCAGATCCGGCACCGCCGCCGCTCGTCGTCGGTTGCCGACTCGAATGCCGCGGACACCGCCCTCCGCCGCCCGCGGCGCCTGAGCGTTGGCGCGCGCCGGCCCCCGCCCGGCGTGCTCGAGAAGGCGCTCGAGCGGCCGCAGCTCGTCGTTGGCGCACTGTGTGCCACCGTGTTTCTGTGAGTTGGTGACTGCCACGGATGCCAGTACGGCTGCCGGCGCCGTGGCACCTGGTGTCACCACGTCGCGGCTCGCCCCTCCACGCTGGCTCCCCCTTCCACGCTGGCTCGCTCCCATTATTGTCTAGCTCCGCTCGCCGCTAACCCCAGCCTCGGCTGCGCCATCGCCAAATTCTGCGACACGGCCGTCCCCACCTCCGAACTGCACCACGTGCACAACCACGCGCCCCTCCGCGCCGCCTACTTTGCGCGCAAGACCAACGCCATCAACGTCCTCTTCGTCAAGCGCGCGTGGGCCTGGACAGCCGGGGTTTACCTCCTGCACCTCTTCACGTCTCCAAGTGCGCCAAAGGTCCCCTCGGCCGCAGCCTCCGTCGGCAAGGTCAACCCCGCGCTGCACAGCCTGCACACCGCGCCGCGGCGGTCGCGGGGCCAGAGACTCGCGGCCCTCGTCATCTCCTCGCTCGCGTGGATCCTCTTTACGGCGTGGTGCTTCGGCGCCGGGCTCGGAGACAGGATCATCGCTCTCTCGGGCGGGACGTGTGCCGTGCCTCTACCACAGGGGATCGATGTCGGCGCACTCGAGCACCTCCTCCCAGACGGGCACACGACCATGATCCTCCACGCACCCGACCAGGCCCCCGAGCGCGTCTACCTCCCCCTGCACCACGAGTTCTGCGGCAACACGCCCCTCGCACCACACACCCACCCCCGGCTGTTTGCGCTGCTCGAGGAGCCGCTCCAGCGTCCGCGGTGGAGCGGTGGCTTCGACATCTCGGGGCACGGGTTCCTCCTCACCCTCGGCGCGATCATTCTCGCCGCCGAAGTCGCGCCGAGTTGGCGCGCGGCGCTGGCCGAGCGGCGCGGACAGCGCGCGCCCGCCAGAGGGCCGAAAGGGCTTCTCCACGCATTCTCCACCGTCGCTGGCACCGCACTCATCGGGCTCTGGGTATGGATGTTGTTCATGACCGCCGTCTACTTCCACGACTTGGAGGAGAAGCTTGCCGGCTTGGGTGAGTACTCACGTCTCGGAACAGCTGTTGAACGCTTGGACGAAGCTGACCGCAGGCCTCGGCCTCCTCGCCGCCCTCATCGTCAACCTCTCGATCCCGGGGCAGTCGGCCCCCGTCATTGAGTTCAAGGTGCGCGGTGCGCCGCGGAGACCGCGCGCGTCGCCCATGTCCCCGACGGACGAGATGGGCTCGCCCGTGTTCTCGCGCTCCAGCTCGGGGAGCAGTGATGACGCCCCGCCCCTCTCCCCCACGCCAGTACGGTCGCCTGGGCCCACGGTAAGACGGCTCGATGCTGTCGCCGCGCTCGAGGAACAGGCACAGAGAGTACCCATTATCCGCGAACCCGTGGCCCCAATCCCAGAGGGCAAGTTGCACCAGGAGTAGACCGGCACCATACACGCCTGTCCAGCTCCTCCTGGACACCTCTTGCACCTTGTACGCCATAGCACCAAAAATCCATCGTGAATCCTAGCATGTATACCTAACCAAGCCAAGATCTAAATCTATTCCGAGAGGCACACGCCCGGTCTACTTAAAACAGACTCGCCTGCTGCTGCTGCTGCTGGCCCCCGCCAAACATGTTCTGCCCCGCGAAGGGCGAACCGGCACCGAACGGCCCCGACCCGGGGACGCCAGGCCCGCCGCTCGCGCCACGGAACGGGTTGCTGCCCGTGTTCTGGCGCTGCAGCTGCGCGCCGCCCTGGGTGTGCTGCGCAGCGAGCTGCTGCCCAAAGCTGCTGGTCGGCTGGAAGCCGGTCGGCTGCGAGTTGAGCCCGCCGAAGGGGAAGCCAGTCGACTGGGCGTTGAGGCCAGACGCGCCGGGCGACTGCGCCTGCTGCGAACCGAGGCCCCCGAACCCGGGCGACTGCGCGCCAAGCCCGCCTGGGAAACCCGTCGACTGTGCGCCGAGGCCGCTGGAGAAGGGGAAGCCCGTCGACTGCGCACCCAGGCCCGAGGCACCAGGCGAGGTCGCGCCCACGCTGCCGATACCGGGCGTGCCGGTCCCCGAGCCGAAGGGGAAGCCCGTCGGCTGCGAGCCTATGCCGTTCGCGCCAGGCGACGTAACGCCGCTTGCCGGCTCTGGGATGGGCGGGAGGCTCTGCTCGAGCTGCGCACCAAAGCTGCTCGTCGGCTTGAAGGGCTTTATCGCGCTGCCGCCCACACCGGTGCGCTGCGGCTGGAGGAAGCCACCACCTCCAGCGTTGGTGTTGGCGCTCGAGTCATTGACGGAGAGCGAGTTGAACTGGGAGAAGAAGTCGTCCTGCCCCGGCTGCTTGTCCATCGCGAATGCGCTCGCCATGTCGCCCATGGCAGAGCTCTGCTTGGCCGGAGCCGAGGAGGAGGAAGAAAGAGGGTCGAAGTTCCATGGGTCGTTCTGCTGCTGTTGCTGCTGTTGCTGCTGGGCCTGATGTTGCCCAGCTTGCTGCTGCTGCGGGTTGAGGCCACCAGCCGCGGCGAACTGCGACTGGAATCTCTGGTGCGCCAGCTCGTTCATGCTCGGGTTGTGGGGCACAGGCGGGGCTGGCTGGGGAATACCGCCAGGCGGCGCGAAGGGGTTGTTCGAGCCCGTCTTCTGCGCTGTGAGCGGTTTGGGGGAGTCGGTTCTGGGAACGCCACCCAGGACGTTGGGTGTGGAGCCGGGTCGCTTGTCGCCAGTCGTGTTGGGCTGTCCAAAGGGCGACGACGGGGACGTGAATGCGCCTGACATGCCGCCCGATCCCATGCCGCCCATACCGCCGCCAGTGTGGCTCATCCCCATGCCACCCATGCCGCCCATGCCACCCATTCCACCCATACCGCCCATACCAGCGCCGCCGCCCATACCCATCATCGCGGTGCTCCCCATGCCCGTTGCCTGCGGCATGAGCGACTGGCGGAACGGGTTCGAGCCCGTGGCCTGCGGTTGCAGGAAGCCGGTCTGCTGGGGCTGGAGGGACGAGGGGAAAGGGTTGTTCTGGTTCGGCTGGGCAAGGAGCGACGACTGCTTGCCGTCGCCGGCCATCTGGCCGAAGGGCTGCGCGTTGGACGCAAAGGGGAAGGTCGACTGCCGCTGCGGCGACTGCTGCTGGAACATGGGGGTCCCGCCGCCGGTGTGCGAGGGCTGGAGGAAGCCCGTCGCCTGTGGCTGCATGAAGCCTTGCGAATTGGGGAAGCCGGTCATCTGCGGTGCCATGAAGCCGGTCTGCTGGGGGAACATGGTGCTCTGGCGGAACGGGTTGACCATGCCCGTCATCTGCATCTGCATGGGCATCTGGCCTCCCATGCCACCCATACCTCCCATGGGGCCCATACCCATAGGTCCCATCTGGCCCATGGGCATCTGGCCGAACTGGCCGCCCATACCACCCATGCCGCCGCCCATGTTGAGCGAGTTCATCGACGAGCTGCCCGCGACGGGCGACGTCGGCGCGTTGGACTGGTCACTCTCGATCGAGTCCAGAAAGTCCTGGATCTTGGCCTGGGCGTTGGCCACAGGCGCCGGTGGGGCAGACGTTGTCGCCGCCTTGCTGCTCTCGGCGGGCTTATCGTCCTTCTTCTCCTCCTTCTTGCCCGGCGCCGGCGACTTGCCTCCGGGGCGGCCCTCGACAACACCCAGGCTCTTCTTGTACTCGAGACGGTTCTGCTCGAAGTTGGGGTCGTTCAGGTACTCGTCAAGTGCCTTCACCAGGGATGTTGGTGCGTGCTTGAGGTTGGGCACCGGCACGTTGACGATGTTGTTCAGCCGCCTTGCGATCGCGAGGTAGTCGACAATCTTGTCCGTCTGCTTGATGAACGACTTGTAGATGTCGAACGAGTCGGTCGCGTCGACCTT